>JAODAL010005216.1:0-146383 GCA_025379985.1 Phyllomedusa bahiana
AGAGTAATTAAACATAAAACAATATACAAATATATTCTTGACATCACTGTTAATTTTTCTAGTTGTGAAGTCAAGGCAATAACACTTGATTGCTGAAGCCACTGATTGGTTGTAGAGATCACGGGCTGACCAAAGAACCAAAGTCAAGCATCCTAAACCAGGTTTTATCCTTGGGGGAGGGGGAGAAAGTGGGAACCAGTGCTGCAGCTGCTTCATTCTACAATTTGCATGAGTCCCTGAAGTATAGTCTACTGATTTAACAGAACTTCCTACAATGATAAAATTCCTATTGTATTTATTAAATCCATACATGTTGGCTGTAACATTTTATATTATTACATAGTTTTAAGTGCAGCACTGCTATAAATAATTCTGGGGCCCAGGGGCGTAGCTAGAGGAACCTGGACCCCATAGCAAACTTTGGGATGACGCTCCCCCATGGCCCTCCACATCTTCCCCAACCCATCCCGAACCACGAACATTTACCTGGACCTTTAAATAAGTCATGCAGTTTTTTAAATAATACAAGGAACAAATACCTCACCACAGACATGTCTGCCCCTCACCTCCTGTCTCTGTCCCCATCCTTGTAGATTGTAAGCCCTCGCTGGTAGGGTCCTCTCTCCCTCTGTCGTGCCAATTGTCATTATCCCTTATCACTGTACTTGTTTGACTTATGTAATGTATGTAACCCCCTCGAATGTACAGCACCCTGGAATCAATGGCGCTTTAAAATAAATAATAATAATAATAATACATATCACCATCATACTGCTACCAAACAAATCTCACTATACCAAGACCAAGATTACCGATAACGCTACTACATGAGGACCTAATTATACTGCCAGTACACAACAACAAATTACCACCACATAGGGACTGAATAGTACCCCTATATTATCACTGAATAAAGATCAGTCTACAAAGACCAATATTACTGCAATATAGTCACCATATAGTGATAGATAACAGTGTACACAGGTTCTGTAGACTGTATATTACCGTCATACAGTGACAAAATAGTGGTAGATACTGGGGTACACAGGCTCTGCAGACATATAAGTGATTACAGTGCAGTTACATCTTGTGACACACAGGTGTTGTTTCTCGTTGACTTTCCCTTTTGTTCTGCACCCGGTCCAGACCACCATGATGACTTCTCCTGGCCACTACTCGTCCCTGCAGATTTGGAGACAAATATCTTAGAATTCTCATTTTCCAGCATCTCCCTCACTGTCCCCCAACTCTGAATAAACTTCCCAGGAATGGGAAAGCAGATACACATATTTACGGTAAGTTATAGGGGGCCCATATAGGTAGACGGGCTTTGGGTAGGTTATAGGGGGGGCCCATATAAGTAGGCAGGCTTAGGGGTAGGTTATAGTGAGCCCCATATAGGTAGGTAGGCTTAGGGTAAGTATAAGTGGCCCATATAGGTATTCAGGCTTAGGGTAGTTTATAGGGGGGCACCATATACTGTAGGTAGGCAGTCTTAAGGGTAGGCTATAGGGGCACCATATAGGTAGGCAGACTTATGGGTTTCCTTAGGAAAAGGGCTATTGTTATCTAAAGGGGAAAATTGTGGCAGAAGGGTTTGGGTCTGGGTCTTGTGATGTCGTTTCGTTAAACATGCTTTTCCAACACATAGCATTATCCCCTTTGGAATTTACTTAACAATTTACTATTTATACAAGGCATTCAATACATTTTGTCTTACAAAATTTTTGTTACACACAATTTTTTCGTTCAGGAAAAAATGTTCCTTTAACTAAGGGGCATTCCCATGGGGCTAGATATCCCCGTCCCTGGGAATCTTCAGTGTGGTGGGAGGCAATGTACTTTTTCCCCTGACAACCCCTTTCCATGCCCTTGTCGGGTACGGCAGATACACGAGATTCCCCCCAAATTTGGGGGGGGATGAAACGCTACCTGATTTTTATGGATTATCCCACCCAAAATCCTTTAAAGTTTTTCAACTTTTGGAACCAACTCAATTCTTGATCAACAAAAGGATACAAAATCAAATGATTTCTACATCAACCTTTCGCAACACTGCAGAAACATCTTTGCATTTAAAGAGTATCATCCTAAAACACAAAAGGGCCACCCTTTTAGGAGAAATGATTCGGCAAGCGAAACTGCAGTAAAAACAACAATATGGTTTTTAGGAAAAAAAAATAGTTTCACTTTAAAAAAAAAGGGTTTTATCCCTCAGGGTATTAAAAAACAACTTCAGGAATTGGGCGAAAAAATCAGACATCACTATTGGACCCATCATAAAGACAAGAAAACGGGCTTCTACTCCCTACTTGATACTAAAATTCAAACAATTTGCAAAAACAAAAAAAATTTCAAAAATATTTGCCGTTATTAAAGAGACGTTTCCCAATGAAATTTTAACAGAGGTTTAAAATGTGCCCAAAAAAAATCTAAAAAACTTTTTGGGGGACTGCTTTCTCCCAAAGCTTTCAGTTGGAGGCCCCTAAAACTTTTTTACATCACCGGGGTTTTTAACGTTGGGACCCAATCCATGAAAAAATGTGCAATTTTTTTTTTCCCTTTGCAAATTTTTCTCAAACAGTGAACGCAAACAATACAACATAGACATACAAATTGCAATACCACGCAGTGATTTACTAGCGAAATGCAGTCATTAAGTATATAGTAGGAAAACCCAGAAAAAACTCAAGGTTAGATTCCTGGAACATCTAAAATTTAAAGAGTTCGGGAACGTACCAAGTCCAATGTTGGAAGGCTTTTTTGTAGAATACCACAAGGCAATGCAATACACGCAGTATTTGGGTAAAAAAAAAGTTTTTAAAACAAAAAAGATTTGGTGATTTGGAAAAAAGATAAAGGGCCGTGAAGCTTTTGGATTCTTTTCCCCAAATACCATTTTCCCTCTGGTCTAATTTAAAAAGAGAAAAAATTACCATTATTGAATTTTTTTAAAAAAAATTTTCCCAATAACCAGCTTTTTCAATTTATTGTCATTGTTGTTTTTTTTCTAACAAAGTTGGGATGTTTGAAAACATTGTAACATTTGGCCCTTTCCCGGCATGTCGCCCAAAAAACCTGTTTTAAACTTTTTACATAGCCTCTGTTGACTTTTCCGGTCAGTATCGGGCTCTTTTGGGCTTCTGCGAGGCGCTTTGGGTTGCTATTGCATTCGTGCTTTTTTTTCCGGGTGTGTGCGAAACGTCCTTTCCCCCGGTTTTTGCACGGCAAATTTGACTGAAGCCGGGGGAAAACCCAACAGGGGATTAATGATTTTATGATTTTTAAGTAAAATCATTATCTTTACATATGGTTTTTTTTACCAAGGCCAGACGCCCGAAACCCGTTAGACTTTAAACCACATACGAGGTGTTTCAAGTTTGCTCTGCCTTTGATTTGCTTTTTTTTTTGGATTCTTTTTTCTATGGATTTATGATAAAGCGTTGATTTTAACTTTATCCAATTCACGCTGTCCCATAACCCATTTTTCCAAATTTAAATTTTGGGGGGGCATAGGGGGCCCCTAAGGTAGGGGTCTTAGGGGGGGATAGGGAGTCATGTAGGAAAAGGGGGCTTAGATGACCCAGGCATTCAGAGGTAAGATGCATCAAGCCCCTGATCACAGGGCCTGCCGGCTGTGAACAGTGGTAAAGTTCATTGCTGTCTGGGCCCAGGGGCGGAACTACCAGAGTAGCAGAGGTAGTAGCAGCTGCTCCGGGGCCCAAGCCCTTAGGGGGGCCGAACCCGGCTCCCAAAAGGGAAAGGGCCCCCTAGCCGTGCTAAGCCGCTAGTCTGTACCCCCGGTGTTTTCCCCTGCCCATTAGAAGTTCTCATCTTGTAGTGGCCCTCTTCTTTTAAAACATATGATCAGGTCACCTAACAGGGATACTGCCAATAATGTACTGATGGTGTCCTTGGGTAAGTGATGTATATCAGGGCTCTGTCCTATGTCCTGACTTATTTAGCCTATGCATTAGTTACATGGCAGAAGATCTTGTTGGTAATGTTTATTTTTTTGTGGCCACAACATAAAATTTTGTTATAGTAGTTGGCATCTGTAAGTGGTTGTAATATGGAAAATTATTTGGGCAGAGTGAAATAATTGTTTTCCAATGTGAAATAATGCAATAAAATAAAAGGTTACATACTGGAGAAGAAAGACTTGGATATTATTATTTCTGGACATTTAAAATGAATTAAAAGTATTGTGAGACAGTGAGGGAAGTTGGTAAGATTCTTTCATAAATTATTGGGGATCTCTCTGAGTAAAAATGTCTTAATTTCACTACACAGACATTTAGTTTGGAGTAATGTGGGAGACATAGCAATAGTGTCCTTAGCATGCATTTTCATGTTGGTTAAAAAGTAGCAAATTGTGCCAATTTAATCAAAATGGCACCTGTTGCACTACAAATTTGGCATATCTTGCAAGGCATTTAGGGCCACATGTATGAAAATTGTCTAGGTCTAAAACTCACTTTGTTGCCCATAACAACCAATCAGAGTGCCCTGAAAAAATGAGAGGGGTGGTCTGATTGCTTGCTATGGGCAAAAAAGTGAGTTTTAGACCTAGACATTTTTCATACATGTGGCCCTTAATTCCTTGACGTTCCTTGTCATTCCATGACATATATACCTCTAATGGAGGTGTTTAGTAGATATGGAGCAGGCTCCCTTGCTGAGCCCGCTCCATTTGCTGTGGGCGCTGGCTAGTGATTACAGCCGGTACCTGCTTTTAGAGGTTCAGTTCAAAGACGGTGCTGGTCACAGCCATTTAACCATTTGGATACTGAACTAATTGTGTCTGTGGCGTCTAAATAAATAGACATTAGGGCAGCAGTCCATTGCAGCCTCCCATCAGTCAGCAGTGATGTGATTTGGTTGCCATTCGGCTACTAATGATATGCCTTTATAACGCAGTGCATCAATACTGTTGTATATAGCACAAGTGATCAAGCTGGCACAAGTCTCCTTATTGTTAACTTATTGTTAATGTAAAAAAAAGGTTGTTTGTCAAAGATGATGCAAAGCATATTTGTAGTAAAACATAATGAAAATTAAAAAAATTTGAAATTGCTGGAATCGTACCACCCTGAAGAATATAGATAGCATATTATTTATACTGAACAGTGAACTCCATGCAAATATAACCCCCACAAAAATGGCACGGTTGTGTTTTTTTCCACGTTCCACTTCAGAAAGAATTTTTGGGGGGGGGCATCCCAGTATATTCTATAGTACGGTCAATGGTACCATGGTAAACTACATCTTGTACCACAAAAAAAGAAACGCCTCATATGCCCCTATAGATGACAAAATGAAAAAGGAAATGCTCTTGGAAGGCAGGGAGGAAAAAACAAAGGGCCACACGTATGAAAACTGTCTAGGTCTAAAATTCACTTTGTTGTCCATAGCAACCAATCAGAGCGCCGCTCTCATTTCATATAGTGCTCTGGAAAAATGAAAGGGGTGCTCTGATTGGTTGCTATGGGCAACAAAGTGAGTTTTAGACCTGGACAGTTTTCATACATGTGGCCCAAAATGTAGAAATCTGAAAATAGCTGCGTTCTTGAAGGGCTCATACACTTCCCCACAACCTCATTTTTGGCAGAAATACAAATATTTTGTACCAAAAAGCTACATTCTTTTTGCACAGCTTGTGACGGAATTCTTTTACGGTTTGCTTAGTAAATATCTCCCGATGTTCAGTTTTGGAGACTTCATATGGCTCCATAAATAGTGCAGTGTATGATCCATATAGAAATGATGAATGTCTTGAGATATATATAGTACATATAGTATAGCCCCGAGGAAAGGAAGCCAAGGTTAAAACCTTTAAATACGAAAATGGTATACATAATGAGCAGTCACCAAAAAGGAATTAAGTGGATGGAGTGGATCCTTGGAACAGGCATTCAGTTGATGTCTTGGGAAATGAACAAAAGATGACTTTTTACATTCCTGGGGTCAACAAGGATGCAGTGCTGGATTGAGAAATAGTTAATAAGATACATAATAGAAATAACATTGTGGCAGCACTAAAGATTTTTCTATAGTCCTTGTTATGTGTTTCTATAAAAAGGTTAAATAGCCTCTATGCAAAGAAAAGGACAATTTTACTCCTGAAAAAATCCTAGAGGTATTTTATGTACCTTGATTCCACAACATAGACCAAAGAACTGCATGCCTCATGCATAACAGGGTGAAAGCAAGGGCTTCAGACAGCTTATGCGCTCCTTAATTTGTCTTCAGAGAAGTAATGTTAGGCATCTAACTGTTTGAGTCTGCTTAGCAGAACAATGGAGGTCCTGTTCTTCAAGGAAAGACTGAGGGTGTTTTAGCAAACATACAAGGTTATTAGAATCACACCTACACACAACATAGTGTGCCAGACAATTACTTTAATAGCATTTAATAGTGTCCCTTCCTTAGTATGAGTGTTCTGTAAAGAAGCCTCGAACCAGTATGAAGTCGTATGAAAGTCTTTAATCTTAAAAAATATGTGAACATTTACAAGAAAGGGTTAAAGCTTTGGTTGATACGGAGTAGTCAATATTCGCACAGTTTGTATTGATGTTTGTGGTAAATTTACTGGTTGGAAATGCTGAAGGTATCTGAATCATTAATATCACAATATTTACCCAATTGACTCATTACAGAACTGTGATTGATTGTTATGTATTAGAAGGAAAAGCAGTGGTACAGCCTCTTTTCTGCTGTCCAAACTGCAAGAATTATTATTAGTTGATTTCTCATGTTTGAAGTGGTGTTCTCACCTCATTGATTAGCTTTAAACATGTAGACGAAGATAAATAAAGACTATTACCAATTACATTGCTGTTCTGATTTTGCTCCCTTTCAGAGAGCAGTTCTTGTTTCTCTGGTTAGTGACCACAACTCTCCGGTATAGCAGCCCTGGCTGAGATGGTGATGTCACTCCCTGCTGTGTCTTAACAGCACAGGAGCTTGTTTATCTTTCTTACTGATAAACCTTAACACATTGTGCCCTGCTATTAAATTCCTCTGTCACCAATGTCCCTCTAACAGGCTCAGCTAGGAAAAGCAGAGGGGAAATATCAGCCACTGCTTTAGAACCACTCACTTCCTGAACAGGAGGTGGGAGCCCTAAGCTGGCTGTGAAGAGCAGGCTCTGTGAAACAGCATTGTGAAAAAACCCTTTACATTTACACTACACATTAACTAGTATATCAATCAGGTAATAATAGATGGTGTAACAAATACAATTCAATTTGAAACAAAAAGAGGCAAGCTAGAAACTTTAACTTTGTTTAACCCATTATAGTCTATGGATACGTCAAACTGCTTTTTGGCATCAAAATATATACATTTGACATAAGTCATAAACGTAGTGTGAACTGGCTCTTACCTATTCTTTATCCCCTTTTAAATGATTGATCAAACCCTGCTGTATGCTCAAAATAGACAACCCTATATCTGTAGAATAAATTATGCTTACAGGGTTTATAGTTACATACAATAGCTACATAGCATAGTTAAAATCAGAGCTACGTCCACAAAGTTCAACCAAGCAGGTAGAAAAAGATCTGGATGAAGGTAGGGATAGATCTAATTTTAAAAATGTGTTTCTCCCTCTTGAGCCAAATATGGAACCCATAAAGTATGAATTAATCTATTCTTAAAGGAACTATTTTACTCCTCATGCCAAATAGCGATCAGCCAGGATATACAATCTAACAAGTATCAATATTATTTTGTAGTAAGTAGTTGTCTAAGTTTCTTGAAGTCCTCACCTGTTTCTGCTGTGAGCAGTTCCAGGGGTGGCTATTCACCAGATTCACTTTTCTTACCTTTCTCACCTTTTTTAAAAATAACTTTTCACCATATTTTTATGCAGAGGCCATTGATGTATTTTACTAATTAATTATATTTCCCCTATAAATTAGACTACTAACAGTGAGCACACGTGGTAATTTTCTGTCTTGTCATGTGTAAATGGATGAACAAAGTATTATACGCACAATAAAAGATATTGAGAGATTTAGAGCCGTTCACTCAGTATTTTGCAGTCAAGTGATATCTGTTGGGATACCTTTGAAAAATAGTACCCTGATACCATGATGGATACATGATGGGCAAATAAACAAGAATAGAGCAAACATAGTATCTTTTCTATAATTGCAATATTTTCTGGTTGTAGACACTATTTAGCAGGTACAAAAGCATGGCAGACCATGCTTCTGTAACCCGCGCATATAACATATTATTCTGTGATATAGAGCAAACGTAGAGTAAAAGACACTATGTTTGCTCTTGTCTATGAGTGTGCCAGGGGTCTATTACAGTATTCAACAAGGTACCTTTTTTTGTGGTGTCCTGATGGTTGCTACCAAGAGATGCTGTGTTATGCACCCACACGTTGCACCAGTTTTACCACTTTTCTAATTTACAACACCAATTCAAGTATGGGTCAATAACCAAAATTACACAGAGGGAATCTAAAGATTAGCAAATCAACACTAAACACAGCAACCAAAACCTTCTATATAAATTTAAAAAGAAATAATGTAAAACAAAGTTTATTAAAAAGTAACAATAAAAAGAGCGTGAATAAAAAAGTAGTGCTACAATATGTAACATTCCAGGTAGATAACCAAACCATATGTTACCATAAAAGATATGAGGTGAGGATGGAATAAAAGTACAAATACCTCTAAAGGACTAACAAACTAGAGTCAATTAACCCTAAGCAAATAAATATTATAACAAAATATTAAATAATGAAGGCTCTAGACCCAGTGGATGAACAGGAATCAACCCCAACTTGACTTTCTCCGCCAGCTTTTCAAATTTGGGAATGTGGCATGCAACAATGCCAAGTCAAATTTGGCATTGTTTTTAGTTCACATTAAGGGTGATATGTATGAACAGGGCTACTCTAGGTTTCTGGAATGCTTTGAGCCAAAAAACCTGTTGTTCCCCTGTTCTATAAATGTATGAACAGTCATGCGTCCAAACTTGCTGCATTCTGCTCCTGGACCGACACTTTTGAATGCGCCAAAGATGATGGCCATGTTGCACCTGATTCATAGGATTAGACACATTTATGTATCTGAAACGTCAAAAGTAGGCACAAAACTGTCAGTACCAGCCAGACCAAGTTAAAGGCGGTCTGACTGAGACCAAAGCTGTAGACAAACTAGAATTGCCAGTAGGGCAAAAAATATGAATTGTTTCACAACTAATACCACTCAAGGCATAGAAACTAATTTATGATAATTATCAAACTATATAAAATTAAATAATATAAAATTAATATTAAATCATAATAAAAAATGAATATTAAATTATATAATATCCAAAAAACATAAAATTATCTCCTATAAAATGTATATACAATTATATAATTATATAATTATAAAATTATATATAAAATAATAATAATTAATATTAAATAATATAAATTCATTAAACCGATACAGAATATACCATAAATCTCGTTCTCAGTTGGGTATTTACATAATATCATAGTATTATCAGTGATTACAAACACATCACAGCAGGTAATCCAATAGCAGAAAACGAATCCAGCACACCCATAGGTGGAAAGACGATTAAAATCCAAAATTTAATTGCATAACATTGAAAAGTTAAAACAAGTTTTAACTTTTTAATGTTATGGAATTAAATTTTGGATTTTAATCGTCTTTCCACCTATGGGTGTGCTGGATTCGTTTTCTGCTATTGGGTTATATACCTACACCTTTTTGTCCAGGGATATGTCCAAGCACCTCGTGACGGTGAGCTGTGCAAAAATCTTTTTTCTATTTTTGTATTTATACATCACAGCAGGCTAGAAACTATGGTAGTGAACTTGCATGGCGCACCACAAATCTCAGCGAGACGTGTCTTGTGTCGGCTGTTGCCTTATGTAGAATAAAGACTAATCCAATAATTTAAATTTGGATTAACGGAAATTAACCGACAATATAAAAGTATATAAAAAAGTATTTTGCAAGATTTTATTATTAATTGTAAAAAACTAAAAATATAAAAATCAGAACAAAATTTTATTATTAACATAATAAATTTGACATTAGAAAAGCAACTCAATGATCTGCTTCAATCTCTATAGAGAGGAATAAAAGCTCCTAAATGTCAATCATACTGTTAAATGTTTTCCTTTCTACTATGTCACAATGCTCTCTCTGTGTTAATATCAATTTGTGGTTAGAATGTTGCAAGAGATAAGTAGCTATTACTGTCAATCATAGTTAACAACTGTTACATTTATATTTTAATTTTACTTCTCTTCTCTATAGAGACTAGTGCAATTCATTGAGTTCATTTTGTAATGAAAAATTAAAATTAAAATCTTACAAAATACTTTATTTTATATTGTTATATTATACATTGATTTTTGTTCATCAGAATTTAGGTCAGTGCTTTATAAGCTTTTTAGGAATGTTTTTTACATTTTACTACATTTATGATAAATTTTAATTAGAAGGTCTCGCACCAAGTGTACCAAATGAGATCACTACCATAGTGTACCAAACGAGATCACTACCATAGATTCTATTCACTGACATGCTATTCTAATGGCTTTTCTTTGATTTCTTATCTGCTGATGATGTGTTTGTAATCAATGATAATACTATAAAAACTCTGTAAATACCCAATTGAGAATGGGATTTATGGTAGTTGCTGTATTGATTTTCTAATTTTATATTATTTAAATTATTCATTTTATAATATATAGATTATATAATTTTATATTAATTTTATCTTAATGTTTAATTATTTAATTGTATAAAGTTTGATAATTAACATTAGTTAGCATGGCCCGAATTCTGTACAGTCTTTTCTAGCACACCAGCAATTGTGTTTACAATGCAGCACATTTAGGCTTCATGTCAACATTACCCTGCTCTTCACCTGAGATGTGCTAAATGTATGAACTGCAGTATGACAGGCACATTCTACAATGCGCTAAAGCAATTTCTGACAGGTCAGCATCAAGTTCGTACATGTCACACAAATATTTTTAAAATAGAAGAAAAAAAAAGGAAAAAAGGGGGGAGGGGCACTCTATGGTGAAGTATTTCCAAATTGGAAAAGGTAAAACACAAAATGGTGATGCTCACTTGGAGCTGTTGTGCATATATTATAGAGGCATAACACTCATAGACGCGTGGTTGGCTCTCTCCGAGCCTCTGAACGGCAGGTGCTGATCCTTCACTCCGAAACCGACCACACGGCAACGGATATGAACAATGTAGGAATACCGAAGTATGAAGAATGGATCCGCTGCACGTGCAGAGTTGTGCTGATAGAGGCTCTGAATCCGAGCTCATCAGAACCTCCCAAACTATTATGAGAGCTGCGCCTCTATCAGCACAACTCTGCACGGGTGCAGGATCCATTCTTCATACTTTGGTATTCCTACACAAAATTTTTTAGCAGACTGCGCTCATATATTTAGTATATTGTACACTCCACTGGTAAAGCAAGAAGGGCACCACCTTAAAGGGGATGTATCGCTTCTTTAGTTCGGCTGATTCATACTGCTCTCAGCTTCTCAACTCTAGAAATGCAGGGGCGTTTCTTCCCCTCCCAGCTGGGTGACATCATCCCCCTTCACTGTTCATGCTGGCTCCCGAGACTCCCCCCCCCCCTCCCATCTCTGAGTCCACATGTCACTGTGTCTCTCCCTATCAGTCTTATTTTGTAAGAGCTGTATACATACCACAGGCTGCATTCAATCTAGATTGAGCACTGATCTCTTCTCCTCTCACAGCTGGAGATTTGTTACAGTTGAATCCAGCTTTCTATGACCGGCACAGATCTCCCTTCTATGCAGGAGAGGTAGAGATCGACACAAAATTGTGCTGTTTCCTGATTATAGAAGCCCTGCAGTGTTATTCTGTTTCTTCTGGCTGTGCAGAGTGAAAATGTGCCGATTCCTTACTTTGAGTGAAAGGCAGGAATGCAAGCTACTGTGAATACGGCCCACCGGGGGCGAACAAAATGTAAATGAGCTCTCAGCTAGTGAAATGCAAGGAGGAGGGATCCGACCAGCACTGGATATCAGTGTAAACAGAAACAGAAGATAAGCGATCCTGTGATAACAATACAGCTTTGCTAACGACATCTAATTGCAAAGTTGCTTGTTTTCATTGTCCCCTTATTCTGAAGACCATTTAATGAAATGATACAACCCCTTTAAAGGTCTTGGGCTTTCAGGACACAGCATTCGGACAGCCATAACTGTTATATTAACATAGCTATGTGAAGGCTTGTTTTTTTCTTTTATTTTTAACAACAAAACTTTTAGATTTCAATATATTATAATTGTCGGTCAGGCCTAAAAGGCTTACAGTTTTTTTTTATCCATTCTATTGCCATGGTAACCCATTGTGTTGCAGTAACATCAAAGCCAGTGGGGTTAAGGAGGTAACCCCCTCTCACGGTCTGACTCCTTAGATACTATGAGCACTACTGAGAATGGCAGCTAAGGTATAAAATGGATCAGAGTTTTCTCCAATTCCTGTTGTGCAATGGACTGTCACTGTATGCTGTTCTATATACTCCTTGTTTATACAGCAAGGGGTTCATAAATCTTTCCCTGCATCTTCCTTTATTTTACCTAAGCATCTAGAGTTAATCATATATAGATTAACTTGTAGGTTGGAAGCCTTTGAAGGCATGGTCCTCTTTCCCTCTGTACCAATTGTTAGTCATTCAGGGGGACATATATGAAAAGTGGTGCCCAATTTGCCATTTTTCCTCCACAGTGTCATGTGGCTAGAAGATCTCAAGTGTAAATGAGGAGCAGGTGTGTTAAATTTGGTGTCATCACTCACACTCTCTCATACTGGTCACTGGAAGTTCAACATGGCAGCTCATTGCAAATATCTCTCTGAGGATCTGAAAAAAAAGAATTATTGTATAAAGATGGCCTAGACTATAAGAAGATTGCTAACACCCTGAAAGTGAGTTGCAGCACGGTGGCCAAGACTATGCAGTGGTTTAACAAGACAGGTTCCACTCAGATTAGGCCTCACCATGGTCGACCAAAGATGTTGAGTGCACGTGCTCAGCACCATATCCAGAGATTGTCTTTTCAAAAAAGACATATAAGTGTTGCCAGCATTGCTGCAGAGATTACAGGGGTTATCTTGTCAGTACCCACACCATATGCTGCACGCTGCATCAAATTGGTCTGCACGGCTTTCGTCCCAGAAACAAGCCTCTTCCAAATATGATGTACAAACAATTTGCTGAAGACAAGCAGACTAAGGAGATGGAATACTGGGACCATGTACTGTGTTCTGATGAGACCAAGATAGACTTATTTGGTTCAGATGATGTCAAGCATGTGTGGCAGCAACCAGGTGTGGAGTACAAAGGCAAGTATGTCTTGCTTACAATAAAAGCATGTTGGTAGGAGTGTCTTGGTTTGGGGCTGCATGACTGAGGAGCTACAGTTTATTGAGGGAATCGTGAATGCCAACATATACTGTTACAAGAGGATTCTAGTGGCTGCAACCTGTGACGCTCCAGTAAACTTTATGTCAAATCAAAGTGTCATATCTTTATCGTTGCCAATGAAAATAAATAATATTTACAAAAATGTGAGAAATGTACTCACTTTTGTGAGATACTGTAAATGTGTGCTATTGTGAGACTCCTTTATGTGCCAAAAAGTGATCCATAGTGTGTAAATTTGCCAAAATTTGTCGTAGTCCGACACTTTCGCTCCCCATTTTGCCACGTGATATTCAAAAATGTCGTGTCGTGTCGTGGCGTGTCGTATGAATCTGCCGTGAAATGCCCCTGTAGAATTGGCGCATACAAAAGTGTTGGGTCTAGTGCAGCATGCGCCAGATTTGGGGAAAGGATAGTTCATACATCTGTTGACCAGGCCTGCGACCGTTTTTTTGGCTCAACGCACACCAGAAAATTGATGCAGCCCCGTTCATACACGTCACGCTTAGTGGTGCCATTGTACTTTGTTTGCCATATGTTATGTATGTCAACCCCCTCAAATGTACAGCACCTTGGAATCATTGGTGCTTTAAAATAATAATGATGATAATAATAAATAATAATAATAATCATCATCATCATTTAGAAGTGGTGGAATCAATCTGGTTTGGCATTTTGGAGAATAAATTTAGACGAGTGTTAAGATTTGCTCATCTCTCTGCTTGAGCATAGTCAATTATTGTTAACAATATAAAAGAAATATTTTCTCTTGCCAATCACACGTACTCTGAGAATTACCTCCACTTCCAATTACCAACCACATAAGGAAAATATAGTTCAGCATTTGAGCTCATTGTTTCACAACCTGTACCTCACCCATCTGAAGTTTTCTCTGTTCTTGGGTTATCATGGTCTAAGAGAATATGTTCATTGTATTTCATTCAGTTTGTCAGCTCCAGTAGGAAGTAACCCTGTAAAGGTCATAAGGTCAGGCCCACACATTTTTACCTGATGGAGGATAGCACAGAATAAATTATTATTTTCTATCTGCAATAAACAGGGAAGTACACAATAAATGTTCTGTTATGCTGGCACATAAATAGCAATTTACAAACCACAGAGGTTCATGACTTATTGATAGGCACGAATGTCTCTGCTTGTCTTAGAATCACGCGAATGCCCACACCCACTACACTGTAGAAACATTCATGTAAATCAACCTGTCCTTGCGGGTTGGCAGACAGTCTAGTAAATAACTTGGTTTAGCTTACATACCTAAAGGGGTATTTTAGCGTTCAGACAAAAAACTTAAAAGGGAGCTACAAGGTCTTTACACATAGAGCAACAGTATTATTATATTCTGTATAACTAAGCTATTTTGTCATACTGCTGCCCCTTTGTGTTACTCCTCAGCTAAGAGAGAGTGGACTTGGCTTCAGTAACAGCTCATGTGGGCTGAAAACTACAGTTCCCATCATGCATTGCTGACATCTTTTCCAGCCTCCCTTCCTCTCTGTATTCCTCTGGCTGCTGAAGGGCAAGTCTCCACGCTCTTGTGCATCTCATATTGTTTTCCCTCACTGCTGAGTGTTGCGAGTGGCGCAGCAGCCCAGCGCACTTGTCTCTGCCCCGTACCTGCTGCGCCCGGGGAGCGTTGCGCCGCAGTCCGCGGGCGTACTCGCACCCACGGGCGCACGGACTTACCTGACCACGCTCCTGCTGCTTCTCTCCTGACTGCCGGCCGGTGCGCGTGTCCCCGTTCCCTAGGGGGGCGCGCCCGCCGGCTCTCGTATTTAAAGGGACAGTGCGCCGGTAATTGGGGTTGCCGGCCGCTGACTCTATATAAGGGTTCCACCTCTTCCTGGACTCTGCCGAATCCATAGTGCCCTTACCCTATGCGAGGAAGCCTTCTTTACGTTCCGGTTGCCAGTTCTGTGTACCAGTCCCTCAGGCTTACGTTTCTTGATCACGAACCTTGGCTGCCTGCCCTGCCCTCTTGGCCCATCCCCGGTAATAGCCGTACGAGTTTGCCTGTCGATTTGGTAATTCACTGCACCTCGGCTACCACCGCAAGCAAGTCACATCAGGGGTAGCGACCTGGTGGAATCCCACCGCAGCAAGTCCATCCCACTTTGCGGTGGGCTCTGGTGAAAACTGGGACCCACTTAGACTCCGCTCCCTGGTACGGCTATTACCACCACGCGGTGACCCAGCGGATCCACTACCTAGGTTCGTTACAGTTGGATTCGGCCATGGATCCTGCCAAGGTGCCGTTACCCAGCGTGGAGGACCTTAGGACTATTGTGGCTCAACAGTCTCAGCAGCTGGCACAACAGGTGCAGCAGTTAGACCAATTGACCGCCATGATGCAGCAACTGATTACCGCTCAGCAGCAGCCGTCGTCTCCTCCTGTGGTTCCTCCTACTCCAGCCACTTCGTCTGCCTCCCTGGGACCCAAACTCCGGCTGCTGCTTCCTACTAAGTTTGACGGCGATGCAGGGGATTTGTTACACAGTGCTCCATGCACGTGGAACTGATGGCCGACCAGTTCCCTTCCGAACGGTCTAGGGTAGCCTTCGTGGTCAGTCTGCTTTCTGGGAAGGCCCTTGGCCTGGGCCTGGGCCACTCCCCTCTGGGACAGGGGTGATCCAGTGACGGCGGCCCTGCAGACGTTCCTTAAAGAGTACAGAGTTGTATTTGAAGAACCAGCACACTCATCGTCCGCGGAAACCGCACTGTTGAACCTGCGCCAAGGGGATTCGTCGCTAGGAGAGTATGCCGTCCAATTCCGCACGCTAGCCTCAGAGTTTTCTTGGCATGAGGCGGCGCTGTGCGCTACTTTCAAGAAGGGCCTCTCTGGTCGGGTTAAGGATACACTGGCGGCAAGAGACCTCCCGATGTCCTTAAGTGAGCTGATCCATTTGGCCACCCGTTTCGACGTGTGCTTCTCCGAGAGACGAGGAGCTCCGTCAGGAACGAGAATTGGCTCGGCCTCGCCGATTCCCCTCGCTGGCCCCGGGGGTTTCCAGGCCCTCCTTTGCCACTTTCGCACCCCCGGGGGAAGAGCCCATGCAAATTGACCGCGTCCAATTACTGAACGGGACAGTTCAAACGTCGTGCGAAGGGGTTGGGGGCCATTGCGCCAGTCCGGGGAAATTTCCAAATGGGCTGTGCCCCGTCCGGGAAACGCACGCCCCTTTGGTCCCCTGGGAGGGGGGCATCCCAAATGTAAATTTCCCTTCTCGACTAACCATTTTTTGGGTCATGTAAAGTTCTGGCCCCCCAATTCAAGATCCGCCTTTATAAATTCCTTTCTGCGGGGAAAATTTTCCCTGGAGTCCCTTGGGTCGAAGCTTCCCCTTTCCATGTTTCCTTTCTTTTCAACCCCTTTACCATCTCTTCCATGAATGGTGGGGATTCTGGAGACTCCTTTCCGTTCCCGGGAAATGTGCCATTTTCCCCTTTGCGGGTGGGGGCTCTCCACAGAGAGAAGATTGCGTTCTACGGCGCCACATCCTCCTCGCTCCCCTTTTGGGGAGGCTCCCTTTGGCTGCAGTGACACACTTGGCCACTTTTTTAAAAATTGTCGTTTTCCCTTCGCCCTTGTTTGGCCGCCCCTTTTTTCCTTCCAGCCCCATCTTCCGTCTGCAGGGCCCTTTTCCTCGAAAATTTGTCAGATCGCGGAGTGCTTTTTTGTCCCCGATTCTGGGGGCCCCCCTCTGTTTCCAGGGGAAAGGGGATCTGGACTTCTTTGGCATATAACCGCAGACTAATGGCCGGGTTTGGAGAGAGTCAACCGGGTTCCTGGAAAAATTATTTAGGGAATTTTTTGTGTGGGCCCAGCGGGGCGATTGGTCGGGTATTTTTCCTTGGGGGAAAATTCGCTTACCCCCTTCGGGTTTGGGAAGCCCGGCGGATGCCCCCTCTTTTTTTTGTGGTTTATGGTCTTCATCCCCCCCCCCTTTTCCTCTGTCAATGGTCTCTGACTTTCCCTGCCGGGGACCCCTTTGGGTTCGGATTTAAAAAAAACCGTCGGAGCAACACTAAAAACTTCGCTGCGTAAGGCTTCCGCCGGATAAAAGCTGGGGGGCGGTTAAGCACGGGGGGTCGCCCCCCGTTTGTCCCGGGGGAAAGGGTTTGGGCCCTGTCTTCCAGGTAAAATCCTCTGAAATTCCATCCTAAAAATTTGGGGGCCCCCCGGTTACCTTTGGTCCTTTTGGGGTCCTAAAAAAAAATTAAACCCCGGTGTCCTACAAGGAGGGGCTCCCCCCCCCCCTTCCATGGTACCCCCTAACCCCCCCACTTTTTCCCTGTTTTAAGCCACTCATTCAAAAACAGATTTTTCCTCGTAGGGTGTAAACCTTTTTCCAATACCTTGGATATCTTTATGGTGAAAAAAATTCCCTGGCCATAAAACGATCAGGGGGAAAAAACTTCATTTTTTTTTTTTTTGGGAAAGGGGTTTTGGGCCTGAAAAAGGGAAAAAAAAACCGGGGGAAAAAATAAAGGGAAAGGGGGGACTGCTTCGGAAATTTTTTTTGGCCCAGGGGGAGGGGAGCCGGGAAGGGGGGGAGGGTAAGTTATGAATGGTCCCCGGCACCCCGGGGGCCGGGGCGGCGGGTGCAACCATCTCTCCCCCACCCCTTGCTGTCCCGGGGGTTGCAGGGACTTCCCTGACAAAGCTTGCGCTTCTCCCCTGACTGCCGGCCTTTGCGCCCGTTCCCCGTTTCCCGGGGGCGTACGCGTCCCGCTCTCTCGGTTTTTAAAGGGACGCGTGCCAGAAATTTTGGGGGTTTCCCGGGCCACTGACCCCTTTTTAAAAAGGCCCCACCTCTTCCTTGACCCGCTGAATCCCATAGGGGCCCTTCCCCTATGCGAGGCCCCCTTTTTTTACGTTGGGGGTTCCCAGCCCCCGGGGTTTTACCAGTCCCCCCGGTTTAGTTTCTTGCCCACGAACCAAAGCCCTGCTTTGCGGGGGCCCTTGGGTTTAAAAACCGGGCCCCACTTAGCCCGCCCCGGGGACCGGGGTTTTTTAAGGGGGCTTTTACCCCCCTTTTGGGCGCGCCCCAGCGGATCCCCCTACCAAAGGTTCGCCCACATAAACCCCTAAACATTATTTACTTGGTACATCCTCTCCCATTCCCTGCTTCTTCATAGACACATTGGGCGACATGTATATATTTTGACGCTCAGATCACATTTTTTGCCGCATTTATTTGTTTAGAATGCGTTGAATCTATAAAACCTTTTTTAAACTGCAGGTCTTTGATTTAGCGCTTTTAGCTACAATGCAAAATTTCGGCTTTTTAAACCATTTTTAAAGTGCTCAAACCTGTCCACGGGAATGCCCCGGGTTTTGCCGACTGAAGTTATAAATGGGTAGATTCTTAGGGTTTTGTGTGTGAAAAACCCTCCAGCTTTGCCCCCCGGATCTCAGGCACATTACAAAGTGCCCCCGGGCCCACTCTTTTTTGGCGCCTTAAAATTGGGAGTGCGCTTAAATTAAAAATATAGTGAACGGCCCTGCCCCATTTTTTCGGGCTAAAAAGACCCAGATTTCTGGCACAGCCCGAAACTTAAATGTCGCTCATATTTTCGTTTTCCTAGTACGGGAAATGAGCTTTGCCTGACCAGAAAGCGAAAGGGGGAACTACAGGTTTTTTCCCTTTGGGGAAACAATTTTTAAACATCAGATTTTGGAAAATCATTTTTGAGTTAATAGGGAGGAAAAAAACTACAAAAAAATATTTTAAAGATTCTGTATTGAAGTTTTTTAAATTTTTTGTGCCCAACTTTCAATGGGAGGCCAATTTGCATACCAAAATTACCTTTTTTGGGTCCAATCTTTTTTACTTTTTTTCAGCCCTTTGTTTTTTTAAATTTTTTTATAAAATTTTTCTAATACACCTAAAATTATCTATATACCTGAAATGCCTCAGAAATCCATAACTTGATTTGTGACTTGAATAAAGTTATGCAAAAAAACACCATTTGGTCAAAATTTACTTTTCAGCTAATTTCCTAAAGAAAAAATATAGATCCTTAAATAACATACTGTGGGTTTTAATGAACCCAAATCGGGGAAGGCAATTGCCCCCAAAAAAAAAAAAAAAAAAGGGTTTCCCCCAAAAAAAACCCCCAAAAAAATTTTAAAAAAAATTTTAAATTTTATTTAAAAACCCCGGGCCCCCAAAATTTTAAAAAAAGGTAAATTTTTTCCAAAAAACCAAAAAAAAAACCCCCCAAAAAAGGGTTTTGGGGGGTTTTAAACCAAAAAAAAAAAAAATTTTTTTTTCCCCCTTTAAAAAAAAAAAAAAAAAAAAAATTTTTTAAAAAAAAAAAGAAAGGGGGCCCGGGAAAAAAAGGGGAAAAAAAAATTTTTTTTCCCCCCCGGGGGGGGGGTTTTGGTTTTTTTTCCCCAAAACGGGTTTTTTCCCTTTTTTAAAAAAAAAAAAAACCCCCCGGGAAAAAATTTTTGGGGGGGGGTGCCGGCCCCTTCCCCCCCCACCGGGGTTTTCGGGGGAAACCCCCCAAAACCCCCCCAAAAAAAAAACCCCAAAAAAAATTTTTTTTTTTTAAAAAAAAAGGGTTTGGGGGAAAAAAATTTTTTAAAAAAAAATTAAAGAGTTTTTGGGGGGGCCCCCAAATTTTTTAAAAAATTTTTTGGGGGGCCCCCCGGGCCTTTTTCCCCCCGGGGGTTTTTTTTTTTTTTTAAAAGGGGGGGTTTTTTTTTTAAAAAAAAGGGGGGGGCCCCCGGTTTTTCCCCCCCCGGGCCCCCTTTTTCCCCCCTTTTTAAAAAGGGGGGGGTAGGGTTTTGGGGGAACCCCGGGGCCCAAAAAAAACCCCCCCCCCGGGGGGGGTTTTTGCCTTTTTTTTTTTTTTTTTTTTTTTTTAAAGGAATTTGGGGCCCCCCCCCTTGGGGGGAAAAAAAAAAAAATTTTAAAAAAAAAAATTTTTAAAAAATTAAAACCGGGGGGAAAAAAAAAAAAACCTTCCCCCCCCGGGGGGGGTTTTAAAAAAAAAATTTTTTTTGGGCCCCCCAAAAAAAACCGCCCGGGGGTAAAACCCCAAAAAAATTTTTTCCCCCCCCAAAAAAAAAAACCTTTTTAAAAAACCCCCAAAAAAAATTTTTCCCTTAAAAACCCCTTTAAAAAAAAAATTCCCCCCGGGGGGAAAAATTCCCCCGGGGGGGAAAAAAATTTTTGGGGGGGGGGGGCCCCCGGGGGGGGGAAACCCCCCCACTTTTTTTTTTTGGGGGGGAAAAAAAAAAAAGGGGGTTCCCCCCAAAAATTTTTAAAAAAAAAAAAAAATTTTTTTTTTTTGGGGGGGAAAAAAAAAATAAAAAAAAATTTTTTTTATGTTCCCCAAAAAGGGGTTTTTTCCCCAAAAAAAAAAACCCCTTTTCCCCCAAAAGGGAAAATTAAAAAATCCAAAACCCCCAAAAAAACCCCCCAAAAATTTTTAAAAAAAAAAAATTTTTTTTTTTTTTTAAAAAATTTTTTTTTTTTTAAAAAATTTTTTTTTTTAAAAATTAAAAAAAAAAAAAAATTTAAAGGGGGGGGGGGAAAGGGCCCCCCTTTTCCCCCGGGGGTTTTTAAAAAAAAAAAACCCCCCGGGGGGGGGGAAAAAAAAACCCCCCCTTTTTTTAAAATTAAAAGGGGGAAAAAAACCCCTTTTAAAAAAAAATTTTCCCCCAAAAACCCCCCAAAAGGTTTTTCCCCCGCAAAAAAGGGTTTCCTTTTTGGGGCCCCCCTTTTTTTTTTTTTCCCCCCGGGGAAAAAAAAAAAAAAACCCTTTTCCTTTAAAATTTTTTTTCCCCCCCCCTTAAAAATTTTTCCCCCCCCAACCCCCGGGGGGGAAAAAAAAAAAAAAAAAAAAAATTTTTTTTTAAAAAAAAAAAAAAAAAAAATAAGGGCCCTTTTAAAAAAAAAAAAAAAAAAACCCCGGGGGGGTCCAAAAAAGGGGCCTTTAAAAATTTTTTTTCCCCCCTTTCCCTTAAAAAAAATTTAAAAACCTTTTTTGGGGGAAAAACCCAAAAAAAAGGGCCCCCAAAAACCCCTTTTTTTTTTTCCCAAAAAAAAAACCCCAAAAAAAGGGATTTGGGCCCTTTTTTTTTAAAAATGGTTTTTTGGGGAAAAATTTTTTAAAAAAGAAAAAATTTTTTTTTTTAATTTCCCCCCCCCAAAAAAAAAAAAAAAAACCCTTTTTGGGGGGGGAAAAAAACCTGATTCCCCAAAAATTTTTTTAAAGGGCCCAAAAATTTTTTGGGGAAAATTTTTTTTGGGGGGGGGGGGGGGTTTTTTTTTTTTTTAAAAAAATTAAGGGGGGAAAAAAAATTTTTAAAAAAACCCCCCCCCAAAAAAACCCCCCCTTTTTTGGGGGGAAAAAAAAATAAAACCCCGGGGGAAAAAGGGAAAAAAAAGGCAAAAAAAAAAAAATTTTTGGGGAAAAACCAATTTTTGGGAAAAAATTTTTTTTAAAAAATTTTTAAAAAAAAAATTTGGAATTTCCCCCAAAAATTTTTTTTTTTTAAAAAAAAAATTTTAAAAATTTTTTCCCCCTTTTTTTTTAAAAAGGGGGTTTTAAAAGGGGGAAAAATTTGGGGTTTTTGGGGGGGGGCCCCCCAAAAAAAATTCTAAATGCCAAAATTGCGTTTTTGGTCATATTAGGTCACTTAAAAAGTGATCAAAAAAGTCGCATGCATTCCAAACTGATAGCAATAAAAAGTACACTTCAGCCCACAAAAAATTCATCCTCATTGACGACCATAGGTGTTAGTACAAAAAAGTTATTGGTCATACAAAATGGCGTTGCGGGGCAAATTTCAGAAATAGAAAATGTTTGGAATTTATTTACGGTACCAAAACATAATGGAAACCCTACAAGTTTAGCATTGCAGGATGCGTATCAACCTGTAGAATACAGATAACACATTATATTTACCAAAGATTGAACGCCGTAAAAGCAAAACACCCCCAAAGATGGCGAAAATCCATCTTTTTTTTTTACAATATGTCCCACTTGGAATTTTTTTGCGGTTTACCAATATATGCTATAGTGCAGTGAATAACACCATTAGAAAGTACATCTTATCCCGCAAAATAAAAGCCCTCATATGTCTATGTAGGTGGAAAAATAAAAAAGTAATGGCTTTGGTAAGGCGAGGAGTAAAAACCAACTTTTCAAAAAAAATCAAAAAAACGCCGGGTCCTTAAGGGTTTAATAATTCTTAAGTCTTGCAGCATTCACTTTTACCACTAGGCCTTGTTTGAGAGATGCTTTACAGTAGCTTCATGCACATAGGAGACTTAAGACTGACTCAGTCCCATCGACTTCTTTAGCAGAGTTTTCTCGTCATGCTCTGTGACCTGGGAAGAAATCAGTATGCAGGGAGGTGAAAGAGTGAACTGTGACTATCTCCTCTTGTGACTGGTGGTCCTGTGTTATCTATTCACCATAGTTTGACCCTCTTTGTGCTGATAATGAGCAGACAACTGAGAATATTTCTCTACAGAGCAGGAAGTGTCAGACTATTATTAGGCCTAGTGGCCAAAGTGAAAACTGCAGGACTTAAGAATTATTAAAAAAAATATTGATAGTGATATGGAAAATTAAAAAAAATATAACCAAAAATTCTTAAAAAATGTGTTGAACATAAAAATATGAGTTAAACAATAAGTCATTTTTTATGACACATTCCCTTTAAAACGAAGTCCTTTATTTTACATTATGCAGCATCTAAACATACAAATGTTTTACAAAGAGGCATGGTGGTACTTACTTTGTATGGGGCTATTTAATCAGTAGCCACATGTGTAGTGTTGGCTATGATTAAGGACTAACTGAAATCAGAAATGTATAAGCGTCAGCACCTCCCACTTATGCCTCAGTGTTCAACGTTTGGATGTTTTTATGTTGCATAATGTAAAATAAAGGGCTTTGTTTTAAAGAAGCTTGGAGTTGCTGCTGGTTTCTAAACTGCTGGTGACAAGTTAAGAAAGGTAAAAAGACTATTACCAAATACATCGCTGTTCTGATTTTGCTTTGTTCAGGAGATAAAGAAGATTTAATCTACTGAAAGTGTACACAAGTTTCTCTTGGTTACCACCTGTTCTTTTTCTTATCTGATTGCTGCAAGCTCCCATCCAACCACAATGAGTCACTCCCTGCTGAGTCTTATCTCTAGCACAAGAGCTTGTTTACCTAAGTTAATGGCAAGCTTTAACCCTTAGCACTTTGTAGCCTTGTGCACTATGGATTATAAACCTCCTGCACTCATGTCACTGTAACAGGAATAGCTAGGAATAGCAGAGCTGATATTCCAATCACTGTTATAAAACCACCCACAGCTTAACCAGGAAGTTAGAGGCTGAACCTGCCTGTGGCTATGTGAAACAGCATGGCAAGATGAACGCTTTAATAATATTTCAGATAGATAAATGGCAATCATAAAGCATTTAGTTGTATTTGTCTTGTTTACATGTTTCAAGACAGCTGCCTAGATGAGTCAGTGGCTCATTATACAATAGCCTGGAATACGAGGTGATAGAATTAATTACGTTCTGCAATTGTCTTTATGTGATTTGGATTAAAGCCAAAAAAGTGTCTAGATATTATATTTATTTAATTAAATAAACAAACAAACAAACTATAAACTGTTAAACGTGGTGCATTCAAATCTGCACATATAAAGTATAATATTGTGTGAACTTAAATTTTTGCATGTTGATGGACACAATAATAATAATAATAATAAAAAAGTTGAAATATTGAATGTATTGGCATAACATTTTTGTTTTGTCAAGTTAATGAAAGAATCAAGGTTGAAAACTGCTGTTCAAATGATAAGTCTATGGTTGACTTATGTTTATTGTTTGCTAGATCAACGGACCGTAAACCTTTTTCCACCAGGGACCGGTTTTATGGAACACAATTGTTCCACGGCCCAGTGGGGGTGAGGTTATTGGGGGTGTGGTGATTAGGGGGGAAGGGGTTGGAGGTTTAGAATCACACACAAATAAAAACACAAGAAAGTGTATAGTGTGTCATTTAGGGGTGTAGTATGGGGTATAACTGCAAACTGATTATCGGCTCTGTTGGTCAGTATTATATTAATAATGCTGACCCACAGAGCTGACAATCAGTATGGGGTAATATTGATCAGTTTTGTGGGTCAGCATTATACATGTATATAATATACATATGTAATCAGTTCTGTCATAATAGAGATATATGCTCCCCGTTGTCATTATAGAGATATATGCCCCCTGCAGTCATTATAGATATAGGCCCCCTGCAGTCATTAATAATATGCCGCCATAGTTATTAATAGACATATCCCCCATATTTATAATGACAATATGCCCCTTATTATTAATAAAAAATAAACATATATAGATCTTATATATTTATATTATATAGAATATACTATATAATATAGTATATATATATACATACATATGCCCCTTAGTTATTAATAGACATATATGCCAAGTTGAAAAAAAAGAAAGTTACTTTTCCCGATCCCCTGCAGAGCTGCTGCCTCCGGAAGCCGTTGTCTGGTGAGACCCAGCGTCGCAAGGGGTGTGACCACACTGCTGCATCACACTCCCTGCTTCGCTGATGTGTAGATAGTGAGCGCCGTCTCTACAGCGATAGGGAAAGCAGGGACGGTAATGATCTGTCCCTGCTTTCTTCCTGGTGATGCAGCCGCACTCTGCGCGCAGCTGCTAACCCTGTGCGGCCAGCTTACAATGGCTGCACAGAGTAGATGCTGGCCGCCTGGACTAAAGTCAATGGGCGATTGGCATCATGTGAAGGCCCGGCGCCAGTCTGCGGCCTGGGGGTTGGGGACCCCTGTGCTAGATCATCTTTTGTTCCAGGCGTAAGTATTTAAGCTACATTTTCAAACCCATCTTTGAGCCATGTAAGGTATTTTCAGATATATCAGAAGAGGACATACTGTTATAGGAATAGGTCACAAATCTATTTCAGTAAAGTACGGAGAAACCCCAGTGCTACATGAGAAAAATTGCCAAGGTGCAGAATACTGTTGAACAGCCATTCAGACACCTATTATTCATAAGGAGAGTGAATACTTAATATTATATCTGCACATATACTAATAGAAAAGACAAAAGCAGATTAAAAACAAATTTTCAACATGATGCAGAAAAACCACAGTGCTATATATGGTTGGTTGCCCAAGTGCAAAATACTAATGAATGTCAACTCACTCACTTAAGAATTATGAGAGGGGTGGCTGCTCAGCATTGCAATTGTACATATATAAGAGTTCTATAAGGTGCTGATGTGGTGCATCATATGGTTACATGGTGATATGGTGCATCATGCTGGCTTGCTATTGTAGATGATCAAGTGGGCTGACCAGCATACTACAGCACCGCCTATGTTGTACTTCTCATTACATGCCACAATTGTAACGTTCAGTTTGTAGGAAGTACCTCTTATAATTTGAAAGCACGTATATGCGGACATTTGTCTGATGTTAGTAGCATTTGCTACTAGTTTTAATGTTTTACCCTGTTAGCCCATAGAAAAATATTTGAAGAGTGGGGAAAAAATCAGGCGATAAATTTTTTTTAGGCTAAATGAGTTTATTTTGGGGAAAGGTGACTTTCGAGGAACAGTTCCCCTTTTCCCTTAAAAAATGATTTAACCCAAAAAATTTAAAAATTTACAGACTTTTTTAAACCAAAAAACCTGGGCCTTTAAAGAAACTTCGAATTCTTAACAAAAACAAAAATGGGAATAAAAGCAGAAAGTTATTTTTAAAAAACAGGTCAAGCAAAACAACTATCTGGGGAAAAATTGGGGAGGCGTGACAGAGGGGGTCCCGTATTTTCTGCGTCTTTTTCTAGCAGCCCCAGGCCGTGATTTGTGACCATCCGTTCACCAAGGGTTTAAAATAAAACCCCAAAATTTTAAAAATTTAAGGGGCCCCTTTTGGGAGAGTCGGGAAAATTTTTGCATTTTAAATTTTAAAATTCCCCTTCCCCCTTTTTTTTCCACCCTCCCTCTTGGGGGCCCATTTTAAAAACCAAAAATTTCAGATTCTTCAAAAACCCGTGGTCCCCTTTGGGGGGAAGTGTTGTGCCACTGGAAGATCAGTTCTGCATTTGTATTCCAAGTATATCAGCAGTCTCCTTGCATTGCAATGAAAAGCATAACGCATAACCTCTTTTCTCTCGATAAAAGTTGTTAAAAGTGGTAAACGATCAGAACGAGCGGGAGATCACTTGCGTAGATTGAAAAATCGGGAAGCATGCTGGATAAGCATTCTGTATACCTAATCAGTTAAATGAAAGAACAGATCAGAAGCAGAGAGGGTTAAATGCATGGCTGAAGTCCTGGTATAGGACAGAAGGCTTTTAGGGTTCTAAGAGTCGGGGGCTAATTTTTCATTGGTTTACAATCTGTTTTCAACAGACAAAATACACCTGAATGGAAGGGGGTCTGCTGTGCTGGTGAAGAGAATGTTGTAAGGGGTGCAGGAGCTTTTTAACTAGGGATGAGGAGGGAGGACAATCTAGAAAATGCAGGGATAGATAGGTTAGAGTTCAATGCACCGCATTTATTTAATAGTTTATTTAATTAATTAAATAAATATAATCTCTAGACACTGAAAACTTTTTTGGCTTTAATCCAAATCACATAAAGACAATTGCAGAACTTAATTAAAATTTTCTATCACCTCGTAGGTATTCCAGGCTATTGTATAATGAGCCACTGACTCATCTAGGCAACTTGAAACGTGTAAACAAGACAAATACAACTGAATGCTTTCTGATTTATCTATCTGAAATATTATTAAAGAGTTCTCACCATGCTGTTTCACAGTGTCACAGGCAGCTTCAGACTCACATTTCCTGGTTAGGCAGTGGGTGGTTCCATAACAGTGATTGGTATATTAGCTTTACTATTTCTAGTTATTGATGCTACAGTGCCATGAGTGCAGGAGGTTTATAATTTGTAGTGCACAAAAAATACAAAGCTCCAAGGGTTAAAACTGGTCATTAACTTAGGTAAACAAGCTCTTGTGCTAGAGATAAGACTCAGCACAGAGTGACTCATTCTGGTTGAACAGGAGCTTGGAGCAATCAGATAAGTGAAAGAGCAATGAGAGGTAGACAGTAAATAAGAGAAACTTGTGTACACTAGCATTAGATAAAATCTTTTTTATCTCCTGAACAAAGCAAAATCAGAACAGCAATATATTTGATAATAGCGTAGAAACCAGCAGCAACTTCAAGCTTCTTTAAAATGACGTGCTTTATTTTATATTACATAGCATAAAAACATCCAAACGTAATACAAGAGGCATAGGTGGGAGTAACTTATGTATTTCTGACTTCAATACTACACATATGGCTACTGATTAAATAGCCCCATGCAAAAAGTAAGTACCACCATGCCTCTTTGTAAAACGTTTGGAATTTTTTATGCTGCATAAGGTAAAAGAAAGGACTCGGGCGACACGTCTATTTTGCGTCAAAAATACTCTTGATGCCATATTCTCGATATAAATGAACTGTAACATACCAAAACTAGGCGCATTATACGCCAGGCCTGGCACATTGTAATGCACCTAAAAAGGCACATTACATATAGTAGCGCATTACATTAGTAATGATAAGTTATGCGCTTCCATTATGCAATGCGCCTCGATAGGCACATTACATACACTAACACTGATATGCTACGCGCCGCAAATGCGTAATGCACCTCGGTGGAAAGGTGCATTAAGGTGCATTTAGTTTACTATTTTTAAGAGCCTGTTTTTGAATTGTTGAGTGAAGTATATTTGGTTTTTTGGGGGGGTTTTGGGGTTTTTTTTTTTTCCCCCCTTTTTTTGGATCGGCCCTTGGGGGGAAAAAATTTTGGGGCCCAAAAAAAAACCCTTTTTAAATTTTTAAATTTTTTCCCCCCGGGGGGGCCCAAAACCCCCCCAAAAAGGGGCCCGAAAAAAGGGGAAAAAGGGGGGGGGAAACCCCCCCCCCCCCGGGGGGGCCCCCCCCCCAAAAAAAGGGGCCACCAAATTTTTTCCCGGGGGGGGAAAAGGGGGTTTTTTTTTTTTTTTAAAAAACCCCCCCCCGGGGGGGGGGGGTTTTTTGGGGGTTTTCCCTTTCTTTTTTTAAAAAGGGAAAACCCCCCGAAAAGGGCCCCCCCTTTTTTAAAAGGGAATTTTTTTCCCCCGGGGTTTACCCCCCGGCCTTTTTGGAAAAATTTTTTTCCCCCCTTTCCCAAAAAAATTTTTTTTCCCCAAAAGGGTTCCCCCCCCCCGGGGAAAAAAAAAAAAACCCCCTTTTTGGGGAAAAAAATTTTTGGTTTCTTTTGAAAGGGGAAAAGGGCCCCCCCAAAAAAATTTGGGGGGGAGGGCCCCGGGTTTTGGGGGGGTTTTTTTTTTTTTAAAAGGGGTTTTTAATTTTTTGGGCTTTTTTTAAAAAAACCCCGGGGGGTTTTTTTTTTCCCCCCCCTTTTTTTTTCCCCCTTTTTGGGTTTCTTTTTTGGGCTGTTTTTTTTTTTTTTCCCCTTTGGGGGCTTTTTTTCCTGTCACATGGAGTGGGTAGATTTAAAATTAAAAAATTTTTTAAATTTTTTGGGGGGGCCCTTTTTTTTTTGGGATTGTGTACCTTGGCCAAAAAAAATCAAATTTTTCTTTTTTTTTAGGATCAATTGATCCCGTAACCCTTGGGGGGTTTTTGGTTTTCCCGTTTTAAAGAGCGATTGTGGGCAACCCTCGTTAATTTAGAAAGCGATATCGTTTAATTATCTTTCCGATAACAGATTATCGCCGATGACCATTAAAAAAATTTTGGGAGGGAAACAACACCTTCATTCTTAAAACCCAAAAAGGGGTGGGGGAAACTGGGAAATTAAAACCCCCCACAACAGCAAACTAGATATGTGTACCTTAGGCAAGACAATTAGGTTAAAAAAGTCACAAAAAAACTGAAGACTATTCATATCCTGTCTTGTTCCACGCTGCCCCTTAAACCTGCATACCAAAATTAAAAAAGTGCCAGAAGGAGTTTTTATTTAAACCCATCATTTTTAGTTGAACGGGACATTGACTATTTGCCCTGTACCGCACTTGACCCTCAAACCCGCTTGCCAAGATTAAAAAGTGCCAGAAAAAGGGAGTCTTTCAAAGCCCATTTTAGTTAAACTGGACTACTACCCCTGACCCTGGACCGCAGCATGCCCCCAAAACCTGATGACCCACTGACGATGATGATGGCGACATTTTGGCCGTGACTGGGAGGGGGGGGTAAACGCTGAAGCAGGTTGCTTTTAACCACTGAAGAACAGATTGGCGATGCGTTCGTTACTGAGATTCACAGGGCCCTGCCCCGCGATGACAGGCCTGAGGGCTGAAAAACGCGATCCGCTGTTTCGCCAGCACTGGAAGGGCACCTTTTTTTTTTTAAACCTCTCCCTCCTAGTCCTATGCTTACCCCCCTCTTTGCCGTTACACCTCAGTTCCCCCCATGTTCAAAAAATATAAAAAAATTTAAAAAGGAATGGAAGAGTTTTTGACAGTCTCTTTTTAAAAAGACGGCAAAATCAAGCTATTCTTAAATCTCACTAATTTTCCCAACACCAACTGGGATTAGAAACAGAATTGTTTCTTCAAATTTCTGAAAAAGCGGTCTGGGGGAAGAACAAAAACAAAAAAATAAAAAGTGTTCTTCCTTCAGTCCCTGAGTTTTTAAAATGCCCAGTAGGACTAGAGTTGATAGTTTTCAAAAACTATGTACAAAGCATTTTAGTGCCAAACTGAGATGCACTGAGTGGAATGAAGTATTAAAAGGGTTTTATGGGTTAATATGGCGGTTTTTCCCCCACTGACAACACGCGGCGTTACTATGAAATAAGTGTAAAACAATTTTCGTACAAGTGCCGATAAACGCCCAAAAAATGAGAGCATGAGTGAAATGGAAGTATTAAAAAGTTAATGGGTTACAAATGGGGGCCTTGCACCCCTGACTTAAAAGGGGTAATTTACTATAATTTTGTATAAAACAATTGCTCAACTGAGCTTAGCGCCAAACAGACGCACGAAATGCAAAAAAAGAATGTTTAATGTTTATTGATTATTGGCGGCCCTTAACCACTTACAACAGCGTAATTTTTATCAAATATGTATAAAACAATATGGTACAACTGAGCCACTGCGCCAAACAAAAACACGGACTGTAATAAAAGTATTTAAATGTTATATGGTTAATATACGGGCCCTTTTCACCACTGATCAGGCTTTAAATTTCTATAAAATTTGTTAACCTTTGGTAAAAGACTCTTTGCGGCAATGAGCACGGACTGCAATAAGGTTTTTCTTTTTATATGGATTAATATGGGGCCCTTTGCACCTGACTAAGGTGTAATTTTCTATCAAATATGTATAACACAAAGTGCGTACACTGGCTATATGCCCAAACAGACGCACGGTTCAAAAAAACTATTTAAAAATTTAGGGGTAAGTTATGAGGTTTTTTGGGAACATGACACGCAATATTGCAATAGAAATGAAAACACAGGGACAATTTCCCCCTTTCCACTCCCATCAGAGTTTCTGTGGCCAAAAAAATGGTAAAAAAAAATTCTTTTTCAATTGAAGTTCACAGAACACACTGAACTGCAAAATATCTTTCTTTCAAAAAAAGGGGGCCCTCCTTCTGCAAAATGGGGAAGGCCAAGGGGCCAAAAGAAATTTTTTTAAAAATAAAGCAAAAAAACCAGTCAAAAACAGTAGGTCCCTTAAATAACAGTGATGGGGGGGCTGGTCACTAGGGATCAGGAAAAGGCAGAGCTACTAAATAGGTTCTTCAGTTTTGTTTATACAAAAGAGGAGAATGTAGGGGGTGGGGTCACTACTGATGTGAGTGGGTCCATGCGATGGGGGCGGGGTTACTAGGATGTAGGTGTTGCAGTGTGGTGGACGGCCCCAGTGCGGAGGTGGGTTTTTGCCCGTATGTTAATACTAAACTGATAAAAAAAGTGGCTGAGTGTAGAAATGGTCCAAGCCAAGTTTAATAAACTGAATGTGAATAAGACTCCAAGCCCACATGGCTTACACACAAGAGTTCTTAATCCCTTACCAACATTGGACAATAGTTGCCCTGATGCCCCCCAAGGGGCTACTAGCTCCCGGGTTTTAGCTATAATGCAGTTAAAACCCGGTAGTTACAGCACAGTGGACGCCGCTGCTCTCACACGCTATTTAACCCCTCAGAATGAGAAACGGTGTCGCACTGCAATCGGGACATCAGTGGCGAGATCGTTGTGTCCTGAACGCCTGACATGGCAGCTGGAAGCCTTGTGAAGGCTTCCATCGCTGCCATGTTTTCCATTTCCCCATTCGGGAACACCAGGAAAGGGGGGGGGAAACCGCCATCTTTGCCCAACCAAATACTTTGTACAACAATGCATTGGGTGTTAAATGATGGCCCCCCTAGTGGTGAAGCCCCCTTAAGGGGACTCAAAGCAAAGTAAAAAAAAAAATTTTTAAAATTGTAAAAAAAAAATATTTTAAAAGGTTTCAAATACACCTTTTTTTTTTTTTTTCAAATTAAAAAAAAAAAAAAAAGTTTATACATATTTGATATCTTTTTGCTCCGAAAAAGTTGATCTGTTTAAATATAACATCTTTTTTCCCGTAGCTGAACCCTTAGAAAAAAAAAAAATTCCAAACGGCAAAATTAAGGTTTTTTTCATTTCACTCCATAAAAATTGGAAAAAATGTAATAAAAAAAATGCTGATTCCCAACTGTAGCAATAAAACACTTTAACCCGCAAGAAAAGCCCCCGTTTTCCCTTGCCTTTACTGATATTTAGAGATTCTCTGGTGATTTTTTTTGCCAGGGTGGTGCAAGGCAAATGTGGTTCCCATCATTAGAAAGGGCTCTAGGTCTTGCCCAGGTAATTATAGACCAGTAAGTGTAAAAGTGTAACATCTATTGTGGGAAGACTGTTTGAGGACCTTATAAGGGACTATATTTAAGGAATATGTGGCTGAATATAATAACAGACCAACCTGATCTGTTTTGATAAAGAGATGAATAGTGTCACGTCAAGGGGGTACGTGAGCCCTGATGGAACCCAGCCCCCTGTCCCTGCCTACTTGATGTGTGCCCCTTGGGCAGACGTAATGGGGGACAGTCCCGCGCTACTAAGGTGGGGCCGTAGGCTGAATGTACCTCTTAAGAAGAGAGCGATGAAAACGTTGTGTATGCGGAAAGAAAAGGGAATTTCAGCTGATATGAAAAGGGTTAACCCCCTCTGAACAACATATGGACCAAAAAAATCGGGCGCGAGTTTACCAGAGGGGATTTTAACGCGATTTCAGGTGGATAACCATTTCTTTATCCCCGACCGCAAACCCCCTACAACAAAGACCCGCCTTTTTAGAATTTTTCTTCTGGATGTTCTGGGTATGAACCAAGTTCTTCTAAAACTTGGGCCAGACTGTGCACAGATCTTTAAGGGTAACATCCACTCCGCTGTGATCAGACGTAGCACTGGAAAGTGACGTATGCCTCGGGTGAAAGCCATAGTTGCAATAAAATGGTGATGTACCAGATGAGCTACTATCTTGATTTTGCATGGCAAATTCTGTCAAAGGTAAGTACTTTACCCAGTCTACCTGCCGATCAGATACATAACAACAAAGTTTTTGTATTACTATTTGATTTACCCTCTCTGTCTGACCATTAGTCTCTGGGTGGAAGGCAGAGGAGAAGGACAGGGTGACACCCAGAGCCTTGCAAAGGGCTCTCCAAAACTGACACATGAACTGAACCCCTCTGTCAGAAACAATATTCTCTGGTAAACCATGCAGTTTGACAATATGTTTGATAAACAGTTCGGCAAGTTTTTTGGATGACGGTAATCCCGTTAAAGGAACAAGATGGCACATTTTGCTGAAACGGTCCACTACCACCCAAATAACCATTTTGCCCTCTGAAGGAGGAAGGTCCATCATAAAATCCATGGAGATGTGGGTCCATGGATGTTCAGGTACAGGTAAAGGGCAAAGTTCGCCAGGAGGATGAGTTCTGGGAACCTTTGCCCGAAGCAGATTCACAAGATCCCAACAAAAGGCCTCAACATCAAAAGACAATGACGGCCACCAGTAATTATGAGAAATTAGCCTCTTTGTGCCAGACACCCCAGGATGTCCAGATAACACGGAATCATGAAACTCTTTTAATCATCGTAGCCGAAGCCGAATGGTGACAAAGACCTTCGAAACAGGACAATTAGCAGGTCTCATATCCTGGTGGGTCTTAATCTCAGTGGCTAAATCAGGGGAAATAGCTGAAACAGTCTCCTTGGGCAATATAGGTACTGGATCCTCCTGGGAAGCGTGGTTGGCACAGAAGCTTCTAGATAGCGCATCAGCTTTTACATTCTTAGAACCTGGTCTCTAAGTAACAACAAAATTGAAATGTGTAAAAAATAATGCCCAACGTGCCTGGCGTGGATTCAACCTTTTAACATTCTCTAAAAAGGAAAGGTTCTTATGATCGGTAAGAACCGTGACTTGATGCTGAGCACCTTCGAAGGAGTGGCACCATTCCTCGAAGGCCCACTTAATAGCCAATAACTCCCGATTCCCGACGTCATAATTCCTTTCAGCCAAGGAAAATTTACGCGAAAAGAAGGCACAAGGGCGAAGGTTAGTCATAGTAGCAGACCCCTGAGACAAGATCGCCTCTGCCCCATACTCAGAAGCATCAACCTCTATGACGAAGGGTTTGGTATGATCTGCTTGAATAACAAAAGGAGTGATACAAAACACTGCTTAAGTTTTCAAACGCCTTATGGCCTCTAGGTTGCCAATTACTGAACTTCACCCCCTTCTTAGTCATGTCAGTCAATGGCCGAACTAAGGCAGAAAAATTACGAATAAATTTACGATAGTATTTAGCAAACCCTAGGAATCGCTGTAGGGCCTTCAGGGACGAAGGACAGACCCAATCGAGAATAGCTTGAATTTTACAGGAGTCCATACAGAATCATTTAGGAGTCAGGATGTACCCAAGAAAAGGTACCTTCTGCACTCCAAAAACACCTTTTTCAAGCTTGCCAAACAAATATTTCCTTCGGATTTGCAATACTTTTTCGTACATGTTTAAACGTGTGACGACCAATCCTCCGAATAGATTAAAATGTCACCCAGGTAAACGACCATACAACAACAATGAGTTCTCGGAAAACATCATTAACCAGATTCTGAAAACCGCAGGAGCATTACACAACCCAAATGGCATAACCAGATACTCAAAATGACCTTCAGGAGTGTTAGGCCTCGTTCACACAGCTTATTTTGCCGCGGATTGGCGCCGTATGCGCGCCGGATTTGCGCTGCATTTACGGCGCCAATCCGTCGGAGTCATTACGGTAATCCACTGCTCTCATAGAGAAACAGTGGATTCCATCGCTCCTCCCTGCTCGGCGAATCCGCGGGCGGGGAGAAAGTGAAATGCACATTATCCAGGCGCAATACGCGCCGTGGTAATGCAAGTCTTTGGGGCGGGGGGCGGCCCCCGGCGTCCAGCCCGTCCCGCCCCTTATTCACGGCGGATTTGTGAGCCGGATTGCGCTCACAAATCCGTCGGGAATAAGCCGTGTGAACACGGCCTTAAACGCGGTTTTCCCCTCATCCCCTTCTCGGATCCGGATGAGGTTATAGGCTCCCCTCAGGTCTAACTTGGAAAAACCACTTCGCTCCCTGGATTTGATTGAACAGTCAGGAATCAAGGGTAAGGATTGTTTTTTTTAATGTTATCTTATTAAGTTCATCTATGCATCTATGCATGGACAGAGGCCACCATCCTTTTTCCCTACAAAGAAAAGCCCTGCACCAATAGGGGACACAGAAGGTCGGATATGCCCCGTCTGTAAGCTTTCTATAATATATTGCTTCATGGCTATTCTCTCCAGACCTGACATCATCTATCCTCCCCTGTGGAAACTTCACTCCGGGCAATAGGTCAATGGCAAAGTCATAAGATCTATGAGGAGGTAGTATCTCCGACTGTTTCTGAGAAAATACTTGAGCAAAGTCACGAATGAAAACCGGAATCTATTCTACCTCTGTATTGCCCAGTATAACAGGAAGACATCTGTCAGCACACTGATGTCCCCACTTGACTAATTCACCTGAATTCCAGTCAAACACAGGGTTATGTTTCTGAAGCCAGGGCAGCCCCAAACCCACATCAGCGGGCAGCCCCTCCATGATAAATAGAATACACTTCTCAGTATGTATGGATCCTACAAACATCTCGAGCTCAGAAGTACAATGTTGGATTCTGCCCCGTCAGAGGAGTATTGTCAATTGCCACAACCTGCAGGGACTCAGGGAGAAGCCTCCAAGATAGGCCCAGACGTCTGGCGAAGGGCGCGTTTACAAAATTGGAAGCTGACCCAGAATCCCAAAAAAAACACTCCAGAACCAGACAGAGACAAATATGAGATCTTTAACTGGGAGCAGAAACTTTTTGGACACAATAGGAAATACCTGTTGCCCAGGCGCAAATCACCTAGGCGCTGGAGTTTTTTCTGGCTGGTCTTCGTTTGGAGCACTCCAAATGCCGTGTCCATCTTCGCCACAGTAGAAGCACAACCCTGGGTGCGACGAGTAGTCCCACGGTCACCCGCAGGAGTCACGGAAGAAAACTCCCACTTGCATGGGGCCCCCTCTGGGTTTAAATCGGAAACAACGGGTTTAGAGGGACCATGGTGTGGACCACCAGAGGAGGAGCCGTTTCCCGACGTCTCTCCCTACAACGTCTGTCCAGACGAACGGCTAGTGCCATAGCCTCATCTAACGTACCAGGGGTAGGGTAAGCCACCAACAAATCCTTCACATGGTCCGCTAACCCCAATCTAAACTGGCATCTAAGAGCAAAACTTCTCCACAGTCCTTTGACCCTGCCTCAATGTGGTCAGCTGAGCCTCGGCCACAGCTTCCCTATCAGGGTCATCAAAAAGTACGCCTAAAGAGGCAAAGTACCTGTCCACAAAAGAAAGTTCTGGCGAATCAGGCGGTAATGAAAATGCCCACTCCTGGGGGGGACCCTGAAGTAGGGACATAACTATTCCCACTTTCTGCTCCTCATTGCCTGAGGTACATGGGTGGAGCCTAAAGTACAGGTGAAATCCCTCTCTAAAAATGCCAAAAATGCAATCCTGTAGCCTGAGAACATGTCCGGCTACTGTATAGGTGGCTCCACAGGAAGGGAAGGTGGTGCAGGGACAGACAGACTGGTGGAAGTCTCCTACTGTTATACCCTCAGTGCCAGATCCTGAGCTACCTGGGTAAGCCCCTGCATCTGCTCTACCAGAGCTGTCATGGGGTTCATAGAGAGTGGAGGGCAGCGACGGATTTGGTCAGTGATAGTGTCACGACAAGGGAGGTACAAAAAGCCCAGACTGGAACCCAGCCCACTGTCACTGACTACTTGATGTGCTGCCTTAGATGGCAGATGTCAACTGGGCGACAGTCCCTGTGCTACTAGAGTGCTGGGGCCGTCAGGAGGAAGAATAGTCAGACCATCCGGGTCAATACAAAATCAGGAACGCCAAGCCACAAAACAGAACCAGAGGGATAAACGCAAACAAGCCAAGGTCAAAACACGAACGGGAGCGAGGTACAAAAATGGAGAGCAAGACAGGGTCAGGAAACAAGTCGAGGTCAGGTACACGGGTGAGCAAATAACAAGCAAGAGCACAAGTAATACGAGGCAGCCAGGAAATATCACAGGCGCAGCACTTAGCCTTCAGGGAGTTTAAATGTGATCCCCAGATACCGCCCCTGTAGCTGATTGGAGCGGCCTCCGGGTTCTCCCATTGGCTGTTGCGACACGCCCCCTGTCCGGAGTGGCTTGGCCTCTGTCACTCAAAGAGCTGCCAGCAGAATGTGTATCAGGGTGGGGTCGCTGATCAGCTGCTGCAGAGTGTAGCTCCCTGCAAACTGAGCGCTGCCTAGCTCTGACAAGTAGAAGCCCAATTAGTGGGGCAGCTATGTTGGCAAAGGTGTTTGACACTGTCCTTCATAAGCGTCTGTTGGGTAAATTAGTCAATAGGGTTACAAATAATAGTTTGTCATTGGATTAAAGACTGACTATCAGATCGTACTCAGAGAGTGGTGGTTATTGATTCCTACTCTGAATTGTCCCTGGTTATAAGAAGTTTACCCCAAGGCTCAATACTGGGCCCTCTTTTATTCAATGTTTTTATTAATGATATATTGGAGGGGATTAATAGCACTGTTTCTATTTTTGCAGATATCAAGCTTTGTAGTGTAGTGCAATCTATGGAAGATGTTCATAAATTGCAAGCAGACCTGGACACCACTTGGCAAATGAGGTTCAATGTGGATAAATGTAAAGTTCTGCATCTTGGAACTAATAATCTGCAGGCATCATATGTCCTAGGGAGAATCACTTGTTGAGAAGCATCTGGGTGTAGTTGTAGATCATGGACTACAGAACAACATGCAATGTCTATCAGCTGCCTCTGAGACCAACAGGGTATTGGCGCGTATTAAAAGAGGCATGAAGTCATGGGACAAGGATGTAATATTACCACTATATAAACCATCGGTCTTCGGTCAGTAGGGTTAAAAACTCACTATCCCCCTCACTTCATTACATTTTTCTGCACTATGGGTTGAACTTGATGGACACATCTTTTTTCAAGGTCTAACTATGTAACTATGTACAGTATCTCACAAAAGTGAGTACACTCCTCACATTTTTGTAAATATACTTATTATATGGGACAACACTAAAGATATGACACTTTGACACAATGTAAAGTAGTCAGTGTACAGTTTGTATAACAGTGTAAATTTGGTGTGCCCTCAAAATAACACACAGCCATCAATAGCTAAACCGCTGGCAACAAAAGTGAATACACCCCTAAATGAAAATGGACAAATTATGCCCAAAGTGTCAATATTTTGTGTGGCCACCATTATTTTCCAGCACTGCCTTAACTTTCTTGGGCATGTAGATCACTAGAGCTTCACAGGTTGCAGCCAATCGAATCCTCTTCTACTCTATGATGACATCACGGAGCTGGTGGATATTAGAGACCCTGCGCTACTCCACCTTCCATTTGAGGATACCCCACAGATGCTCAATAGAGTTTAGGTCTGGAGACCAGCTTGGCCAGTCCAGCACCTTTACCCTCATTTTATTTAGGCAGTGGCTGTCTTGGAGGTGTGTTTAGGGTCGTTATCACATTGGAATACTGCCCTACGACCCAGTTTAAGAAGTGAGGCGATCATGCTCTGTTTCAGTATGTCACAGTACATATTGGCATTCATGGTTCCCTCAATGAACTGCAGCTCCCCACAGCCGGCAGCACTCATGCAGCCCCAAACCATGACACTCCCACCACCATATTTGACTGTAGGCAGAACACACTTTTTTTTTGCATTCCTCACCTTGTTGCCACTACACACGCTTGATACCATCTGAACCAAATAAGTGTATCTTGGGCTCGTCAAACCACTGGACATGGTTCAAGTAATCCATGTTCTTAGACTGTTTGTCTTTACTAAACTGTTTGTGAGCTTTATTGTGCATCATCTTTAGAAGAGGCTTTCTTCTGGAACGACAGCCATGCAGACCAAATTGATTCAGTGTGTGATATATGGGCTGATGGGAAGAATCCCCTCCTTTAATCTCTGCAGCACTGCTGGCAGCACTCATACATCGATATTGAAAAGACAATCTCTGGTCATGATGCGGAGCACATGCTCTCAACTTCTTTGGTTGACCATGGTGAGGCCTGTTCTGAGTGGAAGCTGTCTTATTAAACCGCTGTATGAACTTGGCCACTGTGCTGCAGATCAGTTTCAGGGTGCTAGCAATCTTCTTATAGCCTAGGACATCTTTATTTAGAGCAACAGTTCTTTTTTTCAGATCCTCAGACATTTCTTTGCCAAGGGTGCCATGCTGAACTTATAGTGACCAGAATGAGAGAGTGGGAAAGTTGTAACACCAAATTTAACACACCTGCTCCCCATTCACATCTGAGACCTTGCAACACTAACAAGTCACATGACAACATGAAGGGAAAAGGGAAAAATGTGCCAAATTTGTCCATTTTCACTTAGGGGTGTACTCACTTTTGTTGTCGACAGTTTAGACATTAATGGCTGTGTGTTGAGTTATCTTGAGGGCACAACCAAATTTACCCTGTAATACAAGCTGTACACTAACTTATTTACATTGTATCAAAGTGTCATATCTTCAGTGTTGTCCCATGAAAAGAGATAATACAATATTTACAAAAATACTGTATTTACAAAGATACTGTAACTATGTGACTTTGTATTAGATAAATATTGTTTTATTTAATATAATATAAAGGAAATCATGTGATTTTTTAGCTCCAGTGTGACTGGATCAGATGTATTTTTAAGCTTGTGCTCATGTGAGACATAATGTGCTGTAATTAAGGGCTGTGTAGCCTGAAACGCTTATAAGTATATTCATGTGGCATTTCACTGGATTATACTGGAAGATGAATTAAAAATCTGTGCCTCCCTATTAGGTCCAGGTGAGCTGAAAAAATCTACTATATTCTATTTTGCTGACTGCCCAATATACTCCAAGTGCGCAACCCAAAATACTGACATCCAATGCTCCCAACATTACAGGATCAGATTGTATCCTGAAAAAAGATCAAACTTGATATTTTGGCCAAGGTACACAATCTCACAATCCACATCAAAAATCCCCATTGTTCTGCACTAACTTTACAAATAATTTACATTAAAAAGTTATCAAATCTACTCCATGTCACAGAAAAAAATTATATTTACCCCTACAGAGGCAGGTCAAATATTAATTCCCAGCAGAATGCAGAGAAGCTCCAGTGCTACATAGGAGAAGTAGTAAAATGCAGATAAACAGCCACTCACACACATACAATTTATGACGGTGCCGGTTGTTTATTATTATACTTGTACTCAGACTAATTCAAAAACAGGCTCTTAAAAAGATACAGATAAGCCACAGCAATCTGTAGCACCATAGAGTACTGGGGCTTTTCTGAATTTTGCTGGGAACTGATTTTTTGAACTGCCCCTGCAGTTTTGTACTGCAGTAAGGCTTGGTTGATATATACATTGGAGGTTCTGTTTGGAATCTCCAGCGCATGCTCCATCGGGAATAACAGAAAAATTACTTTTTGTGTCCTTTTTCATCTCTGTAACAGAGGTTCTAAATGAAACCTCTGTAACAGATTTGAACCAAGCCTACCTATGGCCTTTTTATGGGCTTATGTTGCACAAGAAGCTGTTGGAGTAATACTGGTGTGAACTGTATCATTAGCACACGTTATGCTTACTGTATCATTGCTGCAGTTTCTTTATGGTTTGGCAACATGCCATTGTGGAGACTTGGACTCATGCACCATGTTGTTGTTAGGCAGCCAGGTGGGGCTATCATGGGGAGCCCTGTAGGTGGAGCAAATTGGTAAGAGGATGGTCTTGTGACCAGTTAAGTGCATAAAACAAGTTGGTTTCCTGCCCGGAAGTGTTGTGTGCTGTGCTAGGCTGAGAGTGAAAGCCTACGGGGGACATGTATGAAAGTGGCACCACTTCGACAGTCACATTTCTCAATAAGTTAGTGTAGCATTCTTAAGCATGTATGAAAGTGTTTCACAGTACTTTAGAAACGTGTGCCATTGTGAGACACATTTATGCACCAAAAAGTGGCACATAGAGTGTATGTGACTAAATTTGTCACTATGAAATTGGCACGGATTGGTATGACTGTTTGTGCCACATTTTATCATGTCACATTCACAAAATGTGGCGCGTATTAAGAATCTGGCACAACACGCCCTTGTTTCTTGATGTAGTAGAGTTCAAACATCTGTAGGACAGGGCTGTGACAGGTTTTTTGTCTCAAAGTACACCAGAAAATTGGCGCAGCCTGATTCATATATGTCAACCTAGGTTTTATTGCCTGAATGACAGGCAGTGTGTGGTGCTTGGCCACAGTAGTAAGAAATGTTTGCTGCAGAGAGTTCTGACTGGCCCTTACCTGTGAGGATTGGTAATTGAGCCATGTGCAAGTGATGCAACCTGAGTTCCACCAGCGCCTGGAGACATCTTCTGGAGAAGCGAGTGAGGAGGGCAGTATGCAGTGGTAAACAAGTGTGCCTACTGTTTAGTAAAAGAGAAACCAGCCAGAAAAAGACAAGGTCAGAGGAACTACCGATGCAGGAGTCAGAAATTGAGTAGCACTTAGTATTAGCACAGAGGCTGTGCATATCATGCCTTGGTGCAGGGGTCTAGAATCTGAGACTGTTACAGTAGACTTGTACCTTTCAGTGAGAACTACATACAACCCTTTTTCCATTGGTTTTAATATTTTATTTTAAAAAAGGTTAACCCTGGGAAACTGTCCAACATACCCTTTTTGGAAAAAATTTTTTCCTTTCTTGCAAGTAAAGTGATCCTGAGTTTGGCATTGCAACAGACTGTGTACATTGCTCCACCTCAGGAGGTCACCACTTGGCTTCTTGCTATACCATCAGATGCCCTGGGGCTATCACACACCTGAGGTTAACAATAACACATCCAATCAACACCACTTTCAGGTTGTGCTACAGAATAAGGCATAATCATATTCATATGTACAATAAAAAAATTAAAGAGTTGCAGGGTAAATGTTTGCTCAGACCTGAAAATCAAAGTTTATAATTTATCTTTGCCACAAACAACACATTGATGGCATATCCTGGTTAACTCTTAAAGGGGTTTTCCAAGACTTTTAAAAATCTCCCTACCACCTCCCACTGTGCCATAATAAAAATAAACCCATATATACCTCTCCCATCACCACTGTTCCACTGCTATCAGTCCTTCAGTATTGCTCTCTGGTCCTCCACTGATAACGTCATGTTGATGGATCACATTAAGCTGCAACCATTCTGCATGTACAGCATGTGACCAAAAGGTCAGTTATTGGCTGAAACATCATGAAATCCATTAATTTGTTGAACGGAAGAAATGGACACTGGAGCTCTGGCAGTGCTGGAACAGTGGTGATAATAGAGGTAAGTATGGGTTAAGTTTCTATTTTAGCACAGCAGAGGTTGGTAGTTTTTTTTTTTTTTTTTTAAAGACTTGGATAACCCCTTTGAACCCAAACCGTTTCCTCAATTCCTATTTTTGGGACAAAGTAGATGGACCTTATACATACTACAAATACAGCCACGTAAATGCAGACTTATCATATGGAACTTGTTCCTAAAGTTTGCAGTCCGACACTTTTAAGCTTTGTCTAAAAGGCAGTGATTTACAGTACCATTGGATTTTGTAAGTGGATGCGTTATTTAGTATCCGCAAAAAATACAAAACTGTAAAAAATCACCATTGACATCACAATTGAAAAATCCCGAGCCGTAGTCTCCCACAGGACACCGAACACTTCGGATTTTCTGAGGCGGCATTTCAATAAATACGCTGACTTTGAAAAACACATCAAAAATGTTCTTTAATTTGCCATATATCACTTGAAAATAGGGAATTATTGTACTGTTCAATTTAATAGGATGCCTGAAAACCAATAATTACTGCAAAACAAACGAGACAAAAAAAACGAAAACTGAGTGTGAAATACTGGTTGGATTCTGATTAAAATCTGACCAGTATTTTGTCCTTGCCTTGTAGACGTAGCCTTATAATTTCATTGTGACCTACAAAATGGACAAATGCGCTTTTGTTTTGCCTTTCTTTACACTTTGTTGGATACTGAATAAAGTCAGCTATTGTTTCATATATTGTAGTTAGAGATGTGCGAATTTCTCAAAAATTCGATTCGGTCACTTTCGCCGATTTTTACGATAAAATTCGTTCCGTTACGATTTACTTTGGCACGATTGCGTTAAAAAGCAGCTTACTTTCTCAGGCTGCACAGAGCCTGCTGGGTGATGTATGAACGTTGTTGCCATCTTAAAATTTTGCAGAGGGAGCTTGGTTTGGTCTTCATACAATGTTGTGTTTTAGTATGACACGAAGATGGACTGCCGCAAGCTCTTGAATCGCTTCAATATAAAATTCCCTGGGCACTTTAAGAGGGCAAAACTGACCAAAAAACTTCAAGCGGGAATGTAGCTGATAAAGTCCATGCCAGAGAAAGCTGGATAAAAAAACAAGCTGAGTGCTCACGGTGGGCAACATTAGTGACAGAGTGTGGAGGTGACGGTGGCAGCCACAGCAGCATGTGGTCAAGGCAGTGGCACAATACAATTCTGGAGGTGGCAAAACCGAGGAAGCCACAGAAGTGGAACAATCACACAGAGTGGACGGTCTACAACACGCGCAGCATGAGGTCAGGCAAGTGGCACAATGAAATTCTGGAGGTGGCTCAAAACAGTATTAGGCAACAGAGGGCACACATTACAATGTGCGTGGTCACAACAGCAGCAGCATGAGGTCAGGACAGTGGCACAATGGAACATTCTGGAGGTGGCAAAACAGTATTAGGCCACAGAGTGGCACAATCACACAGTGTGGAGGTCACGGGAGGCAGCCAGTATGAGATCAGGCAGTGGGGCACAAATGACATTCAGGAGGCGGACTAAATACGTATTAGGGCCACAGAGTGGGCACAATCAACTCAGTGTGGAGGTCAAGGCCGCAGTATGAGATAAGGCAGTGGCACAATGACATTCTGGAGGCGGCAAAACAGTATTAGGCAACAGAGTGGCACATTCACACAGTTTGGAGGTTCACGGCGGCGCCAGTATGAGATAAGGCAGTGGCACAATGACTTCTGGAGGTGGCAAAACACGAGGAAGCCACAGAGTGGCACAATGACTGAGAGCGGAGGTCAACGGCGGAAGGCAGTCATGAGGTCAGGCAGTGGCACAATGACATTCTGGAGGTGGCAAATACAGTATTAGGCCACAGAGGGGGCACAATCACACAGTGTGGTGGTCACAACAGCAGACAGATGAGGTACAGGCAGTGGACAATGACTTTCTGGAGGTGCGCCAAAACAGTATTAGGCCCACCAGAAAGTGGCACAATCACACAGTGTGGAGGTCACGGCGGCTGCAGTATGTGATCAGGCAGTGGCACAAATGACATTCGGAGGCGGTAAAAGGATTAGGCCACAGTGTGGCCCACAATCAAACAGTGTGGAGGTCACGCCGGCAGCAGTATATGAGATCTGGCAGTGGCACAATGGACATTTGGAGGCGGCAAATCAGTATTAGGCCACAGTGTTGGCAACAATCACACAGTGTGGGAAGGTCCACGGCGCAGCAGTATGAGATAGGACAGTGGCACAATGAAATTCTGGAGGCGGCTAATACAGTATTAGGCCACAGAGTGGCTCACAATCAACCACAGTGGTGGTGGTCACGGCGGCGCCAGTATGTCGCATCAGGCAGTGGCACAATGAAATGCTGGAGGCGGCAAAACTGTATCCTAGGTCTCAGAGTGGCACAATCTCACAGTGTGGAGGTCACGGCGGCTGCAGTATGAGGTCAGGCAGTGGCACAATGACAATGTGGAGGTGGCAAAAACAGTATTAGGCCATCAGAGGGCCCTATCACACAGTGTGGAGGTCACTAACGCAGCAGCATGAGGTCAGGCAGTGGCACATATGACATTCTGGAGGTGGGCAAAACAGAATTAGGCCACAGAGTGGACAATCACACAGTGTGGGAGGTCACGGGCCGCGCAGCAGTATGAGTTCAGGCAGTGGCACAATGACATCTCTGGAGGCAGCAAACTGTATTAGGCCACAGAGTCGGAACAATCACAACATGTGTGGGGTCACGGCGGCAGCAGTATGAGATTGGCAGTGGCACAATGACATTCTGAGGGGCAAAACAGTATTAGGTCAAAGAGTGGCACTATTCAAACAGTGTGGTGCGTCACGGGGCCACAGTATGGAGGTCTGGCAGTGGCACAATGACCATTTCTGGAGGCGGCCAAAACGGTATTATGCCACAGAGTGGCACAATGATACTGTGTTGGAGGTCACGGACAGCAGCAGCATGAGATTAGGCAGTGCACAACTGGACATTTGGAGGCGGAAAAACAGTATTAGGCCACAGAGGGCACAATGTTACGTTGGAGGTCTCGACCAGAGCTGCATGAGATCAGGCAGTGGCACAATGACATTTCTGGAGGCGGCTAAACAGTATTTAGGCCACAGAGTGGAACCAATCACACAGTGTTGGAGGTCTCGGCGCGAGCAAGTATGAGATCATGGCAGGGACACTATTGACATTCTGGAGGCGGCAAAACAGTATTAGGTCACTGAGTGGACACAATCACCAGCTGATCGGAGGTCACGGCAATACAAGGCATCCCGTATGAGGTCAGGAGTGGCACCTATATCATTACTGGAGGCGGGCAAAACAGTATTAGGCCACAGAGTGGCACATATACAAAACATACAGTGTGGAGGTCACGGGAACTGGCTGCAGTATGAGTTCAGGCAGTGGCACAATGACATTCTGGAGCGGCAAAACAGTAATTTTGGTCAAAAGAGTGGCAATTAACACAGTGTGGACGGTCACAGGCGGCAGCAGTATGAGGTTCAGGCCAGTGGCCACAATGACATTTCTGGAGGACGCAAAAACAGTATTTTGCCACAGAGTGGCACAATGATTACAGTGTGAGGTCAGACAGCACATGCGCAATGAGATCAGGCAGTGGCACACACTGACATTCTGGAGCGCGGCAAAACACAGTATTAGGCCTCTGAGTGGCACATTGATACTGTGATGGGACGGTCACGACAGCCAGGCTGCATGAGATCAGGCAGGGGCAACAATGGCCATTCTGGAGGCGCTAATAACAGTAATTAGGCCACAGAGTGGCACACAATCACACAGTGTGGAGGTCACGGCGGCTGCAGTAATGAGATCAGGCAAGTGGCACAATGACATTCTGGACGGCCGGCACAAACAGTATTAGGCCACAGAGTGGCACAATCAAACAGTGTGGACGGTTCACGGCGGAAGTAGTTGAGCATCAAGGCAGGGAACCAAGACATTCTGTAGGCGGGCTAAAAGTATTAGGCCTCAGAAGTGGCTCTATGATACAGTGTGGAGGTCACGACTGCAGACAGCAATGAGATCAGGCAGTGGCACAAATGAAATTCTGGTGGCAGCAAAAAAAGTATTAGGCAAATAAGTGGCCCACAATCACACTGTGTGGAGGTCCGCCGGCAGCAGTATGAGATCAGGCAGTGGCACAATGACATTCTCTGGAAGGAGGCTAAATTATTAGGCCACAGTGTGGCCCACAATCACAAAGTGTGGAGGTCACAGGACGGCAAGCAGTTTGAGATCAGACCAGTGGAACAATGAATTCTTTGTGCAGGACGGCGCCAAATACAGTGATTCTAGGTTCACAGAGTGGGCACAATCACAAGTGTGGAAGGTCAACTCCCCCGCGCACCCCGGCAGCAGCTATGAGGTCAGGCAGTGGCACATGGGACATTCTGGAGGCGGCACAAAACGTATTATGCCCACAGAGTGGCAACAATGGATACAGTGTGGAGGTCAACGCGACAGCAGCAGGCATGAGATCAGGCGTGGCACAATGACATTCTGGAGGCGGCAAAAACTGTTATTAGGCCAAAGAGTGGCACAATCACACAGTGTCGGAGGTCACGGCACCGGCAGAGCTATGAGATCAGGCAGGTGGCACAAATGACTTTGGAGGCGGCAAAAACAGTATTAGGCCACAGAGCTGGCTGACATGATACTAGTGTGGAGGTCACGACAGCGCAGCATGAGATCAGGCAGTGGCATCAATGACATTTGCGAGGCGGCTAAATCACTCAGTATTTGGCCACAAGAGTGGCACAATCACCACAGTGTGGAGGTCTCGGCTGGCAGCAGTTAACATGAGATCAGGCAGTGGCACCAATGAATTCTGGAGGCGGCTAAAACAGTATTAGTGCCACAGCAGTGGATCAATGATACAGTGTGGAGGTCACGACAAAAAGCCAGCGCACTGATGATAGGCAGTGGCACAATGGACATTTTGGAGGCGGCCTAAAACAGTATTAGGCCACTGACAGAGGCGGCACAATGATACAGTGTGGCAGGATCACGACGGCAGCAGCATTGAGATCAGGCAGTGGCACAATGACATTCAAATTCTGGAAGGCGGCAAAACCAGTATTACGGACCAACAGAGTGGCCAATAATTCACACAGTGTGGAGGTCACGACAGCAGCACAGCATGAGACATAGCAGTGGCACAATGAACCATTTCTGGGGTGGCAAAACAGGAGGAAGCCACAGAGTCGGCACAATGAATGAGAGCGGGAGGTCTCGGCGGCAGCGCATTAGGTCAGGCAGTGGCACAATGACCCAGTGTGGAGGACATGGCAGCAGCCACAGCAGCAGCATGAGGCTCGACAGTGGCCAATGGAACACAGTGTGGGATGTCAACGGCAACAGAAACCAGCAGCAGCAGCATGAGGTCGTAGAGTGGCACAATGACAGAGTTTTTTGAGGTGGGTGGCAATACCAGTCCCTGGTAAACGATGGTGGTTGGCAGTTGATGGAGAAACTGTCAGCAGATGTGTGGCATCAGGCGCGTGGCGGCATCAGAATAGTGGCTGAGGCTAGGTGTTTGCATCCAGGACGACGCCTAAGGCCATTGGTTGTGGAAATCCTTGCCGATCCACGCCCCTGATCATCTTGACAAAGGTCCAGTCGTTACTTTCCCGTGGACACAGCGGGTTTCTCCTTGGGGTATCGATGGCCCCGCCGCACTGAACACCCGCTCTGATGCCACACTTCTGGCCAGGGCAGGACAGCTTCTCCACTGCAAACTCCGGCAAGTTGCGGCCATCTCACATACAAGTTTGGCTGACCCAGTAGCCAGCGGACTTCTAACTGAGGTGGCAGAAGTGCTGTCCCAAGTACGCCCACAACCTGTTGGTTCAGGGACTGCTCCAGGTTCCTGCTGTGACTGGCGATCTGACCCGCCTCACTAGGAGGGTGAAGGAAAGATGCTCATCAGTGTCTCCAGATTAGGTTACTACTGATGGAGCTGGTCTGATCCTACCCCCCCACCTTCCCCCACGCAGCCCGCGGCAGTAGTACTGTGAGCGCTGAGGAAACCCCCGTAGACCTGTCTGAGGACATGATGATGCCGCACATAGGCAGCAGCCAACTGATTTATGGCAGGGATTTCCCTATAGTATTTGAGTTTGTCTTCCCCTCTCAATAGCTGGGGACCAAAGGCTCCCATTTGCGACCGGTAGGAGGTCCAATAGGGTGGAAGCCAGAAGTCATCCACTCTGCGGATGCTGTCTATTCGGCTGTCAATAGCCAGGCAATATAGCATGACTGCGGGCCATCTGAACATAGTGACTCCGAGGGGCCTCCCTGCCTCCATTTCCATGTATATGCACGGGTGCCTTGGGGGTCATCTGCCTCGTCTTTCCTCACTCCATCACCTCCTCCAGATGCTCTGCTCCTCCACTATCTTGTTACCTGGTAGAAAATCACTCATTTCACTAGACAATGACTTCTGCTCCTATGTCCCTCCTCCTCCTCCTCCATTCAGTCCCCCACCGGACTCAATGTGGCCACGAGATGTAGTCTCCACAGTCTCCAGTTCCCCGCCCAGACAGATTTTTCAGCATCTTGTTCCAGGACATGAAGCAGTGGAATGATGTTATTAATCCCGTAGTCCTGGCGATGACAAATAAACGTCGCCTCCTCGAATGGCCTCAACAAACGGCAGGTGTCACTCATGAGAGCCACTGGCTGACATCAAAGATACACAGGGGAGTACTTCTGTCCTGCACTGGATCATTCAAAAAATCGTTAATGGCACCTTTCTCTGTTCATACAGTCGGTCCAACATGTGCAGGCTGGGAATTCCAGCGGGTGGAAACCATGCATATAGAGTGTGTTGGGGGAGGCCGTTCATGACGCTGCAAATCGTGGAGGGTGTTCTGGATTTGTACGAATGGATAAAGTGCATGCACAGTTTCCTGGCAATTTTCAGAATGTTCTGAGATCGGGGAAGACTTCAGGCAACCTTTTCATAAACCAGATTCGAACACGTGCGCCATGCAGGGCCGCATGGACCATCCCTCCTCGGTGCAGCGCAGGACACCTTGTTCCCTCCCATGCGTCCGTCACCATGGTTCGATTTGCAGTTGGCGCGGAGAAAGCCACACATCATTTCTTGCTGCCATGAGCGGAGCAGTTCTCTCCTGTGTGACTTCGTTCGCCGAGCAAGCCAGGTGTAGAACTGCGTGACCAACGCCGTGCCCTACACATGTGGTTATGAGTGGAAGCAGTACTTGTGGGGGCTGAGGATGGTGGTGGTAGGTGGAGAGAGGAGAGGCGGAATTGGCGCAGGAGCAGCTGTTTGCACAACGTGGAGGAGAAAGCGGGTATCTGTCCAAGTTGTTGGTGTGCCTGGGTGGAAGCACATTCACCAGTGGGCGTAAAGGCCATGTACTGGACATGAACGTAGTTACAGCTCCAGACTGTCCACGCTGGTGCAACTTGGAACAACCGATTAGCTCAAGGACTGACCCACCTTCTGTTCTACATATTTTTTGATGTGCTGTTACTGACCTTTTTGGAAAAAGAAATTACGGCTGGGAACTCTCCATCTTGGGCTCGGCAACAAGCCATTAGTTCTCTGAACGGTGCTGAGTCCAACCATTTGGAAAGGGAGGACTGCCAGTACCAAACAACTTGGACAGGTTCTCCGGTTCAGCTGCTGCACCTTAGGATGGTTTGTCGCATACTGTTGGTCTCTTTGCAATCGCCATCGCTGAATGACTGCTGGCGCACATGCGTAAGCGGGAGCAGGAGAATCTGGACCGGGAGTTGTCAAGAGAAACAGCTCCTTCTGCAGAGGTGGTGTGCCTTGGACTGGCTGCAATGGCATGCATGCCACTGGGACTCTGCTGCTCGCTTGTGCGGCCGGCAGATGGACCAAACATCTGAGCCACGTTTCTCCAGGCACCGGATGGTGTCGCCTGATGTGTTGACGCAGGGCCGTGGGGTGCCAAACGTTAGCTCCTGGCCATGCTTCACTTTCTGCCCACAGATTCTACATATACCCATATTCGGCCTCCTCCGGTGAGTTAGCAAAAACTGCCACACCGCCCGAGTATCGGATTTTACGAAACGCTCACGCACTGAGTGGACTACTGCGCCGCTTTGCCTCGCTGAGCCACACCTGTGCTGCTAATATTCTTGGGACCTGCGGAAAGATGGGTTTTTTACACGTGGCCGCTTGGCTCCCGACCTCACACTGCTGCTATCCTGGCTGACTCACGGCAACACGACCCACTTGCTGGCTTGCGCTGCTGCCTGACGCGCAAGCTGAAGGCCCTTTCTACTTGACGAAGATGAAGCACTTGCCTCACCGGCTCCCTTGTGCATGTCGGCTACTTCATCATAAATTTGTGTTTCATAGTCACTGGCTGTCCTCATCACTGGCCACCCTTGGTATGCGAGGGCTGAACCTCTCAAACATGACCTCCCTTGCCACTCTCCCACATTCTTCATTTGCCGCCTACTGCAAGAAGCAGGCGATATCTGCGCCCCATTTTTCGCTGCCAGTATCATGACTGACTGCCCTCCTCAAATGTTCTTCCACGCTATATAGTGGCGCTGAGCCAAGACCACCAATAGTAGATTCTCCTGATGAGGAAAAGGACTGGGACAGAGGAGGGCTGAGACAGGTGAGGGCGCTGACCGCTCCGGGCAATGCAAAACTAAGGGTTGTGTCGGGGTTCTCACGACTCTTGGGGATGGGGCTTGTTAGCTTCATCTGGGAGGAAGAGGATGACTAGTTCAACCAATCAAGAACCCTTTGGGTTGCCTGAACACATCACACAGCCGCAAGATGACACCGCCGGCAGGCTGTTGGGCGCTCACCGAGTGACCCCTGCTGCGGCGTCCCCTTGCCTGTGCTGCGACCTGGGCCTGTTACAGGAATGTTTTGTCGCCACTGCCACTCGCAGGTGCCAGGAAGAATGCCACCTCTCTGTCTGGAACATATGTTTGTTCTAAAATGTAAAGACACTGTTTGATTGATGATATCTGTTTATGATAAATAACACCCTGTTTTTTGACCTACCAACATGAACCCCCAGTAACAAGACTTGGGTAACCCCTTGGATATAAATTGCATATCCACAAATGGCACAGGAAAAATTTTACTTGTATGTGTCGTTTAAAAACACTGTGTGTTTTACTAAATGTAAAAGCACAACAGGCTTAATTAACTTTCGGACTTGAATTAAGGTACAAGGAAAATTGTATTATATTTTGGGTTGATAAAAAACATGTTTATTTTTGTCAGCACACCCAGCCAAAACAACGCTTATTAACCCATGGATTGTAACATTGCGCCAAAGAATTGAGCCCGCATCATACTAGTTGACTTTGTAGCGTGTTTCTATTGTATGTTTTATACGCACACAAAAGAGATACAGTTGTAATTAACACCTTTGCTTGTGAATTAGCTACGATAAATTTATAATATTTTTGGCGTTGAAATAGACGTTTATTCGGAGGTCTGCACACCACCCAAAACAACGCTTAATTAACCCTGGATGATAAATTGCGTTCAAAAGAATTGAGCCACCCATAAATGAGTAGCATTTGTAGCGTGTTACAATTGCGTGTTTTCTAAGCCACAAACAACAAGAGTTACAGTATGTTTAATTAACTCCTCTTGCTTGTGAATTGGCTACAGGAAAAAACTTTATAATATTTTGGCGTTGTAAAAGATGGTTCTTGGGAGTCAGCACACCAGCAAAACAAAGCTTAAATATAAACACTTGGTTTGTAAATTGCGCTCAAAGATTGTGCCCCACAAAATAGTAGCTTTGTAGCGTGTTACATTGCGTTTTTTCTACGCCACACAACAGAGATACTAGTTGTAATTAACCTTTGCTTGGGAATTTAGGCTACAGGAATTATTTATATATATTTGGCGATTGGAAAAACGACGGGTTTCTATGGCGGTCAGCAACACCAGCAAAACAACGCCTTAATTAAGTTGACCCCTGGATGTAAAATTGCACAAAGAAATGTGCCCCACAAATAGTTAGCTTTTGTAGCGTTGTTACAATTGTGTGTTTTTCTACGCCTCACACCAAAGAGATACAGTTGTAATTTAACCTTTGCTTGTGATTTAGGTACACGATAAATTTTTATTTTGGCGTTGATAAAAGACGGTTTCTTGGGGTCAGCACACCAGCAAAACAAACGCTTAATTAACCCTGGATGTAAATTGCGCCAAAAGAATTGAGCCGCACAACAATAGTAGCCTTTGTAGCGTGTTACAATTGCGTGTTTTCTCACGCCACACAAAAAGATATACAGGTTGTAATTACAACCATTGCTTGTGAATTAGGCTCACAGGAAAAATGTATATATTTTGGGCATTGGAAAAAAGACGTTTTTGGGGTCAGCACACCAGCCCCAAAAAACAAGCTTAATTAACCCTGGATGTAAATTGCGCAATAGAATTGAGCAGCAAAAAATGAAGGTGGTGTCTATTTGTATTGTATAAACGCTGTTTCTTTAAAATGGAATACAACAGGGAATGGCTTAGTCACACTTGGATAATTTGAATGTATATGCAGCTGCAGTGGACGCACACTGGATTTCAGATCCCATACCCCAAAAAATTAGAAAAAATAGAACTTAAGAGAATAGTCTCTGAGATCAAGCTGAGACACCCCACAGAAATCGCTATATAACAATTCAATTCTTCATTAAGAGCTATCACAATCAGGCCGCGGCAGCAACTTCCCTGATCAGTACAGTGAGAGGAGTGTGAGCTCCCGGGGTCGCGCTCGGTCTTATACTAGTGAAGGTGACGTCACAGAATCCCGCTGGTATCGTTTGGCTTCACCTCTGACACATGTCCATGCAGGCTATGCCTTCATCCTCCCAGAGGCTTTACCCCATGTAACGCCCATGTTGCTCGCAGCCATTTTATTCAATCAAAGACACTACGTTCACCAGAAGTACCCCAAAGTTCGACTTCGTTCGAAACCGAAGTTTCCTGAAATTCTAAACGAATTCCACTTCGTTAGAATCGATTCGCCCATCTCTAATTGTAGTATGTTGCAGCACATTAAGGCTATGGCCACATGACAGTGACAAAATACCAGTCGGATTCTGATTAAGAATCCAAGTGTATTTTATCGTCTTTTCAATGGTTTGAGGGACAGTTCTATGTGCGGTTTGTGGATCCGCCCGTCCTCCTTATCATTGACTAACACACCTTCTGTCCGAAAGCCAGGCGGAATATTGTGAATGTTTCGAGTTTTTCTGAATGCCGGCGGTTAGAAATCCAACCATCTACACTGATTTTCTTATAAAGTCTATGGGGAAGGTTGCTTGTCGGTTTTCAGACAGTTTCCAAATCCGCAAACCGTCTGAAAATCTGACGAAAAAACCATGTCCTGTGAACTTAGCCTAAAAGGGTTGCCCACTTTTTATTAACTTTTCTTATTATGTGTACAATAATAATACAATTTTCTAATAGACATTTTTTAAAAATTCTGTTCATTAACCTATTTTATACCAGTGTAGTTGGCCCCTATGCAGAAAAAAAAATGGTATAACTGTTACCTGGATACTTCTGCTATCCAGGTAATAGTAGTTGAGGAGCAGCACTCTCCAGTATTACTACCTACAGTATTACTACCTCCAGTCTATGGGGATGGTTGCTTGTCGGTTTTCAGACGGTTTCCAAATCCGCAAACCGTCTGAAAATCCAGCGAAAAAACCATGTCCTGTGAACTTAGCCTAAAGGAGTTGATCCACTTTTTATTAACTTTTCTTATTATGTGTAAAATAATAATACAATTTTCTAATAGACATTTCTTAAAAATTCTGTTCCTTTACCTATTTTATACCAGTGTAGTTGGCCCCTATGTAGAAAAAAAATCGTATAACTGTTACCTGGATACTTCTGCTATCCAGGTAATAGTAGTTGAGGAGCAGAACTTCTCCAGTATTACTACCTCCAGCAGCATCTTATCATGTCTGCCAGTGTATTGGAGGGAGCAGAATTTTTAACACTTGTATATTAGAAAAGTGTATGCTTTATTTACAAAAATAAATGAAAACAATACAAAGTGGATAACCCCTTTAAATATTTAAATATTTTATCTGGAATACTATGTAAAATTCATGTATACTTTAGCTTCGTGCTGGGAGGTAAATGTAGACACACACTTTACTGTACCTGTATTTGGTTATTTTGATAACCTTTTGCAATTGAAATCACATCAAAGAAAGCAAAAACCAACACAAAAATACACTCTAATCTAGGGATTTTGGATGGCTCTGACTTTCTCCAGCTTGCTGCCTTGATCCACTCATGAACATACACACACACTCTATGAGATCAGTTGGAAGTGCAGTGGTGAAAAAAATTTAGACATCAAATAAATTGATTTTTTGTCAAGTGGAGTTGCCTTTGTTTGCTTTTCTTTAACAAACAGCTGACAGCTTTTTCTTTAAGGCCACTAAATTCAGAGCCAAAGATGTTTAACTGCTTGGTGTGTTTTGTGAGGCAGGGCAATTGTGTTGGCTATTTGCTTTCTGTGTAATAAATGAGATTGCTTCAGGTGAGGAGTGCTGGAAGGGTGGAATGTTAGGACAGATTTACACCTGTCCCACAGCTTAAATTGACAGCACTATAGCCTACAGAGATGGCCAGTGGTGCCAGCCAGTCTGGAAGTCATCAGGTAACTCCTATAGAATAGAAACTAGATTACACACACATCCACAACACTTCAGTTTCATGTACCTCACTACCAAGTCACCTACCAACCTCAGATCTCTTTACTTTCTGTATGAAATACACACAATATAAAAGCTAAGTAAATCATATGCACACACCTTCTGTGTTACCAGGTGATGAATAAGTTATACAGGATATAAACATAGAGGCTGTAATGGTGTATAAATCATAACAGTAAGCAAATAAAACATTTTATTAATACATAATTGCTGTTTTAAATTAAAAAAAAAATGACATTTATCTCAAATATTTTGCTAAGAATGAATGCTCACATAAAGAGATTTACTACACTGGGAGATGTCGTATAACAGTAAGAAAAAGGCTCCACTTTTCTCCACCGGAAACAGTGCCTCTTTTGTCCACTGGTTGTGCATGGTGTTGCAGCTTAGCCTCATGGAGTTAAATAGAGATTAGTTGTAATACCAGACACAGCCTCTTGTTCAGGAATGGTGCTGTTTCTGGAAAAAAAAATAAAGATCCCCTTTGCACATCTAAAACAAAATCTGTGTTAACGGGATGTTACCATCTCAGACATTTATGGCATATCAATAGAATATGTCATAATGTCCGATTGTAGATAGTACAAAATAGACCCTCGCCGGCAGGGTCTTCTCGCCTTCCATATTAATGTGTTACTTGTATCTGTCTTATATTATGTACATGAAAACCCTTGGCTTGAACAGCGCCCTGGAATTAATGGCGCTCTAAAATAAATAATAATAATAATAGGTGTGGGTCCCACCTCTTGGAGCGGCACCTACCTTGAGAATAGGCACCCAAAAGCCTGCACGCCGAATGGAAGGGAGGCTGTGCTTGTATGGTACTTTCTGTAGTCATCAATGGGAGTTCCGAGTACAGCTGAGCGGTGTAGTTGGCTCTAACCGGAACTCCCATTGTAATGTATGGGTCCCACCTCCGCATCTATATCTTGAAATCAGGCCCCCAAAAGTCTCTGTTCAGAATGGAGAGAAGGTTGTGCTTGTGTGGCACTCTCTGGCTACTGTAAAGGGGTTGTCTCACTACATCCATTCAACTTACCTCAGTCCTGTTTTCAGTTTTAAATTTAACGACATATTTAATGGCTTTACTGGCCTTACAAGTTACTACTAGCCTGCAGTGACGAGCTGCTGAGGACACCAGGTCTGTAGCTAGAGCAACCAGTGCTGGCAGCCTATAAGGAGAGCACAAACAGGTCTGTAGCTATAGCAACCTGAGGAGTTGATACAGCCAATTCAAGAGCGGATATCTAGGAATAGGTAGGACACTGTTAATGGACACATATTGCAAAGTGACTTGTTTTTGCAAGATCTTTAACATAAAAAGCAATCCTTGTAGTGAGACAACCCCTTTAATGGGAATTCCGAGTACAACCAAGCACACTGCTTGTGCTATACTCAGAACTCCTATAGAAGACAATGGGGAGTACCCTGAAAGCGTGACTTCCTCTCTGTTCTGCGTGGAGACTTTCTCAAGAGGTGGGACCAGCACATATCTGACATTTATGGCATATCCTATCGATATGCTGTCGTGTCAGAGATGGGAATACCCCTTTAAGGATCTATAGTCATACAATCTAGGTATACAGAAATAAGGTTATTAAACCACAGAAACATGATCTGACATGATCTAAACATATGGAGACCTGCAGTTTATTTGATGTATAATAAATTAATTTCCTGTTTAAAATTTTTATTTTTACTTACACAGGTAATTGGTGGTGGTGGTACGCAGTTGTGCTTCTGTCACCCTAATATTTGCTTCTGGAAAGAGAACCAAAGAAAGGATTGCACTTTCATGATGTAGGCCAGGGGTCCTCAACTCCAGTCCTCAAGGCCCACCAACAGGTCATGTTTTCGGGCTTTCCTTTGCTTTGCATGGGTTATTTAATGATGCTACACAGGTGATATCATTATTGTCAGAGCATTCTGCACAGGTGATATAATTTTGTAGTGCATCCACAGGTCATGATTATCGCTATTTCCTTGTGCATTTGCACAGGTGATATAATTTATTGTCGATGCATTCTGCACAGGTGATATAATTATTGTCAGTGCATTCTGCACAGGTGATATAATTATTGTCAGTGCATTCTGCACAGGTGATATAATTATTGTCAGTGCATTCTGCACAGGTGATATCATTATTGTCAGTGCATTCTGCACAGGTGATATCATTATTGTCAGTGCATTCTGCACAGGTGATATCATTATTGTCAGTGCATTCTGCACAGGTGATATCATTATTGTCAGTGCATTCTGTGGGAGATCCTGAAAACATGACCTGTTGGTGGGCCTTGAAGTCTGGAGTTGGGGAACACTGATGTAGGCCATAGTGTCTGCTGTCGTTTACACACACACACATCTTTCATTATTATTACAGTACTGTATATGTGTATGGGCCAGCATGGGATGTTATGGAGAGCATGTATCTGTACTCTTCCTGTACTCTTCTGTAGTTCTATTCATGATTCCCCCATTTCACAGTTGCCAGTTGAAAACTAGGAGGCAGAAGAAGGACTTGTGGAGACAACTAAAAAGTTTTGACGAGAACGTGCTCCATTTTTTGGCATATCTTGCGCCAAAAAAATGTTGTAGCACTGTTCTATAGATGTATGAACAGTCACATGCCCAAACTTGCTGCAGTCAGCACTAGACACGACACTTTTGAATGCAACAAGAATGTGCCAACGTTTTTTGCAGATTTACCATACAAAGTCTGCTGCAATACACTCTATGCACCAAAAATGTTTGGCGCATAACACATTCTTCCATACTGTCATATTATACACTCCTCTATATCTGTTTAGAACTGGTGTGTTGGCGCGAAGTTACATATATGTTGCCCTCTATTTTTAAAATTGGCCAATCATTTTAACAATTTTTATAAACCAAGCACCATGACTGCAGATTTAACATTGAAGCAAAGATACTCATCTTCTATAATTTCACATTGCCTACACGTCTTCTCTTGTTAAACTAAGCAACACAGAACAATGGCTTATCCCTATGATACAAAGGCATTGTCCACTAGTCAGGCGCCAGGTTTAGCTTGTGTTCTGCAAATAAAATTCAATCCAACTGATTTTTATCATGACTAGAGGACTAATAAATAAACACCACACAGACATAGAGACCATTGCTAGTGACACAAATGGCCCTGGATGTTAACACTGACATTTAAATACATTACACATTAATTTTTACTTTGCAGGCTTTTTCTTTTTTAGATCCATTTCCCTGTACCCCTTTCACAAAAGGAACCTATTACTATGAAATACAGATAGAGCAACACACGTCTGCATTGTTAGAGGTATCTTGTTTGATCTGCCCTGTTCTTTAACTTGTTATCACCAACTTTACAGTAAAGACCTGATAATGTCCAGACACCAGAGGAATCTGGCATCCATGTTTCCTACAGCCTACATGCTGCAACACTAGAGGTCACACATTCCCACCATGCAAGGACCTGTCACCACTTCCCCCAGCTTGTTGAAATGAGAGCTCCCTCAGTCAGCCCACTCAAGAGAGTGGAGCCAGTGGCACTCACCTTCTGTCTTAACACACACTTAGATGTCATTGAATCCATTAAGTCCCAGGGAGGCTGCGGGTCTGCTCTGTTGAATGAGGGTCCAGGTAAAATCTCTCCGCCAGCTCTCATCTCTCAGAGGTCTCTCACTGGCCAAGAACCAAGTCTTGTTTAAAAACACAACAGCATCTTTGTTCTGTCAAGTGCAAGGTGGCTAGCTTTGTTTTAACCCTGTGATTGCTAAAAACAGGTTTTAAGAAAGTGATAGAATTCTTCGAAACTATTTTAGCCTTACAAATGTCTTTAGAAGGTACAGCACCTAAATCAATGCTGTAACCATTTCAATATCATGTTGAAATTGACAAATATATTTGGATACTCATACCATACTTATACCATACTCATATTCATGGCTAGAGATTATTTTATTGCACATGTATTTATTTGCCTGTATTATGTATGTAGCCAAAAAATACCCAATGATTTTCTTTGAATAAAAGGGGTTGTCCACATTTTCTTTTATTAATTAGGCTCATTTTAGGTTAAATAATATATTGGGAAATCCAAAAAATGACTTGTGTGATTGAGTGGAAAAAAAATGCAATTTTGTCAATTTTGGAATGTCATGTTTTTCATGGTGTATAACAAACTGTGAAAATGGCTGTAAAAATGTATTTTACTCTGTAAGTAGAATTACATAAAAACTACATTTATATAGTGCGTATTATATTTGTTTAGTTTTAAAAGAAGAAAAAAAATTTGCTTTGCATTGCCATGTTTTGACACCCATAATGTTTCTTTTTTTTTGCAATGTAAGAGCTCACTTTTCTGTAAGATATCCTATAGTTTTTATTGGTACCATTTTGTTACATAGTTTTTTTTTTATCACTTTTTGCTCCATTTTTTTTTTTTTTGCGGAAGTTGGGTGACCAATACTGTCATTGTTTTGTTCTATATAAATTTCTAAGGGTGCTTTCACACGGTACGTTTATTACGCGTTTTTTTACGTGTTTTTGATGCGTTTTTTGACAGGTTTTTTGTGCAGGAAGGCACAGCAATTAATGCTGTACATTACTGCACAAAAAACGCATCAAAAACGCACCCAAAATATATTTATAATAATGGATAGAGTTTAGTTTTCATTGTTTCATTTTTAAATCTGATAACTAGGAAGAGTTTTTAAGTTTTTAATATATTTTATATAATTTTTTAAAACTTTTTCCAATCTTGTTATTTTTAATATGTGCCGACTTAGGAGATTTGAACATACGACCAAATAACCTTTCCTATGGCAAGGTGCAATACAGAACAGCAATGTGGGGTGGAGGGATCAAGTCATAAAGGGTGCCCCCTTACTGTCTTTAACCTCTCAGATGCTGTTGTCCTATTGAGAACACATAGAACAAATACAGCAAGTGTCACTAAAAGGTCTAAAACAACAACTGGCCACAACGTTTTTAACTCCTTAACCCACTATGATGTACTGTTATGTCATGGCAGTGTTAAGGTAGTTTCGAAAAGGAAAAGGGTTTCTTAGGTACAGCTGACACCTGTCGCTAACAGCAGAGAACAGAGCTGCTTTTTAACCCCTTAGATGCTGCACCGATCACGGATGCGGTGCCTATGTGAATGCTGCATACCGTTTCTCACTCCGATCAGGAGAAATCATGGGGTCCTGTTTGGTTTACATGGCGGCTGGAAGCTTTGTGAAGGCTTCCATTGCTGTCATGTTTCTCTTTTTACTACTCCTTGCTCCAGGCTGGAAGTAGTGAAACCGCCATCTATGTACACCCTATTGCATTGTTTATACAATGCAATTGCTGTGAAGCACCCTAGGGGAATTAATGTTAAATTATAAAAAAAAAAAATTATATTAAAAGTTCAAATCAAGTATGCACGTAAGAAAGTATGTTTTTTTCACATTTTATCCACTTAGATTTTTTTTTGCAGTTTCCCGGTATATTCTATGTAATGATGAATGACACCATTAGAAAGTACATCTTGTCCCGCAAACTAAAAGCCCTCATGTCTATATAGATGGAAAAATAAAAAAAAAAGTTATAAAACTTGGAAGGCAGGGAAAAAACGATGAGCCATATTATTTTGACCTTGGGGGGGTTAAGGGGTCACACAAGAAAAGTTGTAAACAAACATAAAAGTAAAATCTATGAAAACATATTGAAATGTTGCTTGTGAATCCAGCATTATAAGATTCATCATCATCAATTGTAGAATTTTGGCATTCTGATAAATGAAGGAATATATTGCATTTAATTTGTATGAGTGTGTCTATAAAAATGTAATGCATATTAAGACTAAGGGCGACATGTATGAAGGAAGGCGCGTCGAAGTGAGTTGTCGAGTCTCATTTTCAGTGTATAATGCGCCTGATGTCTGAAAGTGGTTTTTGTGCATTCATAAATGGTGTGTACAGTTTGACACGCCTCGCCTGTGTGTTAAGCGCATTACAGAACTTAGGCGCATAAGTAATGCGCCTAACATGTATTAAGGTTATAGACAGGCTGGAAATAAGAGATGTCATTAGAATAGCATGTCAGTGATAGAAACTATGGTACTGATCCTGCTTGGATGACCACAGGTCCCAGCAAGACTTAAGGTGTGCTCTTGCTGTATGTGGAATAAAGGGTGAGAGCAGCAAAAATAAATTTTAAGTTTAATGCAGTCAAAATTAAAATTTTAAAAATCTGAACAACATCATCAGTGGGTTATTTCATGTAAAATTAGTTTTAGATTCTTTTAATTTTAATTACATTTTATAGAAGATATTTTTATATTTTGGGATATTATATATTTTTATATTAATTTTATATGATACAAATTTTTATTACGTTTAATAATTTAATTTTATATAGTTTGATAATGATTAGAAATTACTTTTTATTATTGTACTGGTTTAAGTTGAGAAACATTGGACATTTTTGCCCCTTACAGCAAATCTAGCTTCACTTCTACTCCTCAGGCTCAGGCAGACCACATTGAAATAGGTCTTCCTGTCGGAGCAGTAATGCGCCTAGTTTTGCCAAACCACATTCGTATATGTGTCTAATTTTATGAGTGTGGTGCGACACGCCTCCATAACGCCCCCAGAACTCCCCCAGAACACCCCTTCATGTTAGGCGCATTCGAAAGTGTCAAGTCTAAGGCCATGTTCACAGGCATATTTGGGCACGTATTTCAACCCGTAATTCGTGGCGTACTGCGCGAAGTACGGGCTGAAATACAGCCCAGGCATTACGGTAATACACAGTTCTCATAGAGAACTATGGATTACGTCTCCTCTCCCCGCTCGGAGAATCCGGCCAGCTTCATCCGAGGAACCACATAGATATAATAAGTAAAACATATAAATTTATTGAGACTTCATAAAAAATGAAAAACTGATATAAATCCTGGAGAGCATAAAATGCGGCATGATAAGAGACGCGACCGACGCGTTCGGTCACTCTAGCCTGGTCTCCTCACGTGGTTCCCGGTAATCTGCACAACTTTGTTTGTGACTGTTCGTATTGGGTGTGGACTCTGCCCGACCGTGCTCCTGAGGGCTAGGTTACAACGAGAGATGCGGGAGCTGAAAAACTTGTGTTTGGTATAACACATACATTAGGAGCATTAGACATCGTAGCTGGCTCAGTTTGGTGCATTATACACCAGAAATAGGGTGAAAAACACTTTCATACATGTCGCCCTAACTCTATGGGCTGAGGGTTAAATGAACGATTCCAGTTCTCCTACATATGGTTAAGATAATCCCACTGATACAACCGAACATAGTTCATACCAACCTGTGCATCTTTCATCACAGCGGTTATTTCCCAACTCAGATTTTGCACACCGTTCTTGCACATTATACTTTACTTGGACACATAGAGAGATGAGGTGAATTGATTGCTTCCTTAACACCCTATGTTGGTTTTTGTAGGAAGAAACCTTCAATTATTACAAATGCAGTATTTTCCAAACCAGACATTGACTGACAGCCAAATTGCAGGTTTGCTTTCACTCTTTTCTCAGCTTCTGTGTTAAACAGGTGGAGCTGAAAGATGACATATTTCCTCTTTTAATGTAAATATGATGTTTCAAAAGTCTCAATGTTTTGAGCCCTAAAATATCTTAATTAGATGTTTACTGTGTTTGTGTGATAATTTGTATAAGAAATATTTTAATAAATAAATCCTTATTTCTAGAAGATATATTCCTATAGTGCTTACACAGACTACAGTACTATTTCAAGTTAGAGGTAGGTTATGAAGTGTGAACTTATGTCAGGCCAAGTTACACTTGTTTTGATGCACTATTTACTTTACACTTATTTTTTAGCATGAATAAAGCCTAAATTAGAAAAAAAAAATATAAGGATATGTTATGGAGATTTTTATGGTGAATAATCCATTCCATGAACAATCTGGCAAAAATTGTGAAATCACCACAATTTGAGGATGGCCACATTTTAGAAGATATCCAAATCACAGCTGTGACGCAAAATAATGTTTAATAGGTGACCATTCTAACTTCTTAAAAAACATTTCAATGTTGAGGAAAAAAGTTATAGAATCTTATTTGAAAAAAAATGGTAAATTTTTATATCTTTCTTGGACTTTTATGATGGCCTGAATGATTTGTTGCTTGGACTTTTCACTAATGATAATCAATATTCTACATTATGCTGGTTTTTAATAAAATGGAGATCCAAACTGGTTGCTGGCCATATCACTGAGCTGATATACCTTTCTTAAACAAAAGCTCTAGTGCTCTTTTCTCTATTTCCTTATTTTCTATTAATGAAATAAAAAAAAATTGTTAAAATGTCTGTCAACCTCTGCATTGACTGTTGAGGTAATGATTGTCATCCCACTTGTGCTTTACCTAACATTCTACCCTACAAACGACTGTGGAAATTAAATCACTGAATAACACTTTTATCTAATCCTTCACAGTCCATGATTGCATTTATTAGCAGCCTACAGCCATTTCTATGGTTTACATTTGGTTTTCATTTGGCTTTTTTGTATGTAAATCCCAATTTATCTATAGCCAATGTTTTGCAGTTCTGTCCCAAATCATTATATGTTTAATTTGCTTTGTGTGCATTAATATATCTATATATCTATTTTCAAGGCATATTTTTGTCCTGACAATTTAAAGGGGATTTATCGCTTCATCAGTTTGTCTGTTTCCTTGTACTTTCAGTTTCTCAGATCTTCAAATATAGGGGCATTTCTTCCCCTCCCAGCTGGGTGTTTCTTAATTGAAGGGGGATGACATCATCCCCCCCCCCCCCTTCACTGTTCATGCTCACTCCCGAGTCAGTGTGTTTGTCTAAGATCAGTGGGAGGGGCCAGCACACCCTTGCTCTTACCCCCCCCCACTCTCTCTGAGTCCACATGTCACTGTGTCATTCCTTATTTTGTCTAGACAGTCTTCTATGAACTCAGAGCACGGATCTCTTCTCCTCTCGCAGCTGGAGGTTTGTTACAGTTGAATCCAGTCTTCTATGAACTCATCCAGAGCAGCACAGATCTGTCTTCTTTCTATGTTTACATGCAGCAGCATTAGGCACCAAGCACAATTCTCCTGTTTTATGATTGTATAAGCAGCTGCAGTGTCACTGTGCAGCTGCTGGCTGTGCACAGTGAAATGTTGCCGGCCCTTATTCTGAGTGAGAGAGGCAGGAATGCACGCTCCCGTGAATACGACCAGGAGGGGCCAGACAGAATGTAAATTAGTAGAGCCGTCAGCCAATGAAATGAAAGGAGGGGGAATCCGACCGGCACTGGGGAACAGTGTTTACACAAAATGAAGATAAGGGATCCTGTGAAAACAAGACAGCTTTGCAAATGACATCCAATTACAAAGTTGCTTGTTTTCACTGCCCCTTATTCTGAAGACCATTTAATGTAATGATAAAACTCCTTTAACATCTACTCACATGTTTTCCTTTTAAAAGCTTGACATTTTGTTTATACCTGTAAGCATTTCACACATAGATGACTGGATACAACCAACATCTTTTGCCACAATCCTTTTTGGACTTCCATCTGTGAAAATTTTTATAATCCTCTCCATAGTTTCCATTGACAATTCTGTTCTTGAGGCCATGTTTTCTTTTAATTGCCCATCAGCATAGTAAGGTCTTTAAGCACTACCCCTTTTAACTGCAGACTAATTTGCTTCTTAGACTTATTTTGATTTAGAAATGCAAATTACAAAGTGAGTTCATTTTTTCCTCAGTGTTAAGTGATTCTATTATTTTATCCTCTACTTGATCTAATTTTTGTCAGTTATTGTTTCCAAATGTTTTTTTTTTATTGGCAAGCATGTGGCTTTTAAAGGGGATGTATCGCTTCTTTAGTTCGGCTGATTCACACTGCTCTCAGCTTCTCAACTCTGGAAATGCAGGGGCGTTATCTTCCCCTCCCAGCTCGGTGACATCATCCCCCCCTTCACTGTGCATGTTGGCTCCCGAGCTTTCAAATCCTCCTTCCCCCTGCTCTGAGTCTACATGTCACTGGCTTTCTTTCACTGTCTATTTTGTAAGTAGCTGTATACCATACCACAGGCTTGCATTCAATTCATAAGACTGAAATCACTCTTACTCCTCTCACAGCTGGAGATGTGTTACAGCTCTATGAATGGCACAGATCTCCCTTCTATGCAGGAGAGTTAGGCACCGGGACAAAACTGTTATGTTTTCTCATTGTAGAATCTGTTGCAGTCTGTTTCTGCTGGGTGTGGAGAGAGAAAATGCTACGGCCCCTAACTCTGAGTCAGGCAGGGATCGACACAATTTGTGCTGTTTCCTGATTGTGTAAGCCCTTCAGTGTAATTCTGTTTCTTCTGCCTGTATAAAGTGAAAATGTGACGGTCCCTTACTCTGAGTGAGAGACACAGCTCCATGAATATGACCGGGGGCTATATAGAATGTAAATGAGCTCTCAGCTAGTGAAATGGAAGGAGGAGGGATCCGGAGAGATCCGACCAGGACTGGATATCAGTGTAAACAAAAACACAAGATAAGGAATACTGTGAATACAAGACAGCTTTGCTAATGACATCTAATTGCAAAGTTGCTTGTTTTCACTGTCCTCTTATTCTGAAGACCATTTAATGAAATGATAAAACCCCTTTAATAAATCCTTTTCATATGTATGGCACCATTTCAGCAATTTATGGTTGTTAAAGGCACATATTTGGTAAAATTAATATTCATGGAAAACTTTTTTTTTTTTAGAATTTTTCATAGTATTTTTATTTTCATTGTGACAGTCCCATGCAGTAATGAATGGCAGAGCAGACTAATCTCACTTTATAGTTGGTGCTGCTTATTTCTATTTAATCTCGCTATAAATAGTAGGTAATTACCTAATGGTCATGGTTTTCTGGAAAGAGTTATAGGATTAGACTGGACCACAAGGCAATGATGGGCAACACATGAAAAGAAAATGGAGTAATCTTTTTCTGGACTAGTGAAGGCGTTTCTTCACACTTATCAGAACCAGCTGATAATACTTACACATCTCAGATCATAGCTGGCCTAAAAGATGAACTATCAAGCAATCCTCTCACTGCTTTGATATCAGAGCTCACACATGAGAAGTCAGAGACACACACCAGGAAGTCATGGACATAAGGCAGTTTAAAAAATTATATATAAAAAAAAAATTCAACCATCTTTATTTATAAAAAAAAAACTCCATATAATAGTCGCATATTGCTTGTCAATATGTGAAAAGAAAAATGTTGATGGTGGTATCCTTTTAAAGGAGTTTTCTTGCCTTACAAAATGGATGACCTACTCACTTGAATGGGAAAGTTCTTCAGTTCTTGGTATCACTGATATTAAAAGTATGTAAGCACTGAAATGTACTCAATTACTGCAGCCAGTTGAATCAGCTGATCAGTGGGAGTCTTCGGAATCAGACACCTACTAATCTAATATTAGTGGGAAGGATCTGGGTGTACTTGTAGATCATAGGTTATAGAACAGCATGCAGTTTCAATCAGCTGCCTCTAAGGCCAGCAGGATATTGGTGTGCATTAAAAGAGGCATTGACTCGCGGGACATGGATGTAATACTACCACTATATAAAGCATTGATATGGCCGTATCAGGAATATGCTATTAATTTCTAGGCTCCAGTATATAGAAAGGATGTACTGAAGAGAATGTACAAAGACGAACAACCAAACTAATAAGGGGAATGGAGCATCTTAGTTATACAGAAAGGTTAAAAGAATCAAACCTGTTTAGTCTTAAGAAAACACAGCACCGGGGAGACATGATTAATGTATATCAGTATATATAGTTGAAACCAGAAGTTTACATACACTATATAAAAAGACACATATGGATTTTTTTCTCTCTATCTGACATGAAATCAGAATAAACCTTACCTGTTTTAGGTCAGTCAAAAATGTTTAGATTTGCCAAAGTCAAGAATAACGATAGAGAAATTTAAAAGGCATTTTTATTACTTTCTGCAAAGTCAAAAGTTTACATACATTTCATTAGTACTTAGTTGCCTTAAACTGTATGACTTGAATCAAACATTTTGGATATCCTTCCACAAGCTTCTTACAATAGTTGCTAGGAATTTTGGCCCACTCCTCCAGACAAAACTGGTGCAATTGAGCCATGTTTGTAGGTCGCCTTGCTCACACCTGCATTTTCAGCTTTGCACATAAATTTTCAATAGGATTGAGATCAGGGCTTTGTGACAGTCACTCCAAAACATTAAATTGGTTATCCTTAAGCCACTTTGTAACCAGTTTGGCAGTATGCTTCGGGTCATTGTCCATTTGGAAGACCCATTTCCGCGCAAGCTTTAACTTTCTGGCTGATGTTGCTTTAGTATTGCCACATAAACTTCTTTTCTCATGACGCCATCTATTTTGTAAAGTGCACCAGTCCCTCCTGCAGCAAAAAAACCCACGACATAATGATGCCATCCCTGTGTTTCACAGATGGTGTTCTTAGGCTTCCTCCAAATGTAACTATGGTCAATTTGGAAAAACAGTTTGATTTTTATTTTGACAGACCACAGGACATGACTCCAGAAATGTAGGTCTTTGTTCCTGTATGCATTTGCAAACATTAATCTGGCTTTTATGTGTTTCTTTTGGAGTGATGGATTCTTCCTGACAGATAGGCCTTTCAGCCCATGTTGATACGGTACTCTTTTCACTGTGAATAATGACACAATCGTACCAGCTTCTATCAGCATCTTCACAAGGTCTTTTGCTTTTGTTCTTGGTTGATATGCACATTTTAGACCAAAGCATATTCATCTCTAAGACACAGAACCTCTCTCGTTCCTGAGCGGTATGATGGCTGGACATTCCCATCTTGTTTGTACTTGAGTAAATTGTTTGTACAGATGAATAAGGCACCTTCAAGTATCTGGAAATTGCATCCAAAGATGATCCAGGCTTGTGCAAGTCCATAATTCTCTTCCTGATATCTTGGCTGATTTCTATAGACTTTCCATGATATTACACAGAAGCAGTGTGTTTCTGATGTGCTTAAAAAATACATCCATAGGTGTGTCTTTAATTAACTCAGATGTTGCCAATAAACCTATCAGAAGCTTCCAAAGACATGACATCATCCTATTGTATGTACATTTGTGCCTTATCAGAAAGTAAAAAAAAATGCCTTAAAAAATTCTCTCTCTCATTCATTATTCTGGCATTTGGCAAATCTAAATAATTTTGAGACTCCTAATTGACCTAAACGGGTAAGGTTTATTCTGATTTCATGTCAGATAGGGAGAAAACATGCATATGTGTCTTTTTTATAGTGTATGTAAACTTCTGGTTTCAACTATAGATGGCCCTACAAAAAGTATGGTGAAAAGCTATTTCATGTAAAACCTCCTCAAATGACAATGGGGTGCTCTCTCCACCTGCAGACAAAAAGATTCAATATTTAGAGGAGAAAAGCCTACTTTACAATGAGAACTGTGAATCTGTGGAATAGCCTGCCTAAGAAGCTGGTCACAGCAAGAACAGGGTCGGACTTAAAGAAAGGCATCAGTAGGGGGGAACAAAAATTCCCTCTACCCCTCCCTTCCTCCACATATTTCCCACTCTTGGTAGAACTTGTTAGAGATTTGTCTTTTTTTCAACCGTCTTAACTATTTAACTATGTAACTATGATAGCTTATCCTGAAGTATTAGAAAACTTCTTGAATGTATCTTGTAATTTATATAAGTTTTCCTAAATACCATATTGAAAAATGTGTTAAAAGCCTTCCATTGTCCATGTAATAACTTCAGTGCCATAATGATTCAAATTTTTATTAGTGTCATTTAGGTTAAATGTAACTTTTTCATATCTGTGCTGTAGGCTATGCCCATGCATGATAAATCAGGAAGTAGGGAAAAAGTATAGTCAAAGTAAAAGATGTCCAGGCTCTATATGCAGTGTACATGTTTAAGGCCTCGTTCACACGGCTTATTTGGGCACGGATTGGCGCCGTACTCCGCGCCGGATTTGCGCTTCAGTACGGCGCCAATCCGTCCCTGTCATTACGGTAATCCACTGCTCTCATAGAGAACAGTGGATTCCGTCGCTCCTCCCCGCTCTGCGAATCCGCCGCGGGGGGAAAAAGTGACATGCACATTATTTACGGCGCGCTCCGGCCCCGCCCCCATCCCGCCCCTTATTCATGGCGGATTTGTGAGCTCAATACGGCTCACAAATCCGTCGGGAATAAGCCGTGTGAACACGGCCTAAAGAGCGATGTTGAATGTATTTCCAAGACATAGTCATACCGTTGCATACAGTTTTTTTTTTTAGATCAATTTATATCCAGATTAAGTCTGTGGGCTAAATAGATAACAGGGTGACCATTTTTCCAGTACACTTGACAGGTATACTGATCGACACATTTTATTGAATAAAATATTGTAAGCTGTTATGGAGGTCAACAGCAGATGTATGCAACTGTACAATATATAGTTCTGTAAGTTTTTTGTATACTCTTATTGAAAATAAATTATTTCTAAATTTTATGCCTAAAACATTTTACTAAAGAAAACTACCCATAATGTAAAAAAAATTAGTCACTAAACCTTAAACAATTATGCATAAAGCAATAGTACAAGTGAATATAAAAAAAAACCTGTAATATAAAATTTTTGAGAAAATGCCTCTTTGTTAACTTATCATTCTCCTTTTCTCCATTCCACTTCCTCCTAAACCCATCATTCCCTCTAGAAAAACTGCTGCAAGTCTCTCTTGAGAGAGAAGACAGGCTTAGTGGACTAAGGACTCAGGTTACTTGCTGCCCATTGAAGCCAATGAAGAGATGGAAGAAGGAGTTAGCTAAGCGAAAAAGAAGCAGAGAGAAACAAAGATCAATTGTATATCTCACCCTAATACTAAATCAAAGCCTACACTGATCAGGAGAGTGTGTTGCTGATGGTTCTGAAGGTGTGCTACACTATGATAGAGAAGCGTGATCCTTTCTTTTCTGCATGCGCAGTGTACATAAGACATCATAGCAGCTATTTTCCACCCACTACTGGTATCTTAGGTGCAACCGAAAAACAACGATATAGCTCATTGGGGGAAAACTGGTGAAAAATGACACAAGTAAAGAAAAGGTCATAAATAATAATAACTTTTATTTATATAGCGCCAACATATTCCGCAGCACTTTACAATTTGGAGGGTGTAGGTATAGACAAAAAGACATACATTGCACAATGAAAAGCTACTTACAGATGAAACACAAGGTGTGAATGCCCTGCTCGCAAGAGTTTACAATCTATTATATACTGCTTTTTTATGTACACATACAGTATTGTATCTTAAAAAGTCTGTTTAAAGGCAAGTGATCATTTAAATCATGACTGTATTTATTTAAAAAGCAAAGTTTTTAATAAACCATGTCACCTTTGGTGCCATTAAACTGGATGAAACACCAGATTTTTCTCATAATTAGATATTAATAATTAATGTCTTTTTAGATGCAGAGGTATTTTGATTTTTGGGTCATATTTTGGATGATTGTCTAATGTATATTGGGCAGCACGGTAGCTCAGTGGTTACCACTGTTGCCTTGCAGCACTACAATCCTGGGATCAAATCCCATAAAGAACATCTGCAATGTATGTTCTCCCCATGTTCGAAATTATTTCCTCTGTGAACTCTGGTTTCCCACACACTCCAAAAACTTACTCATAGATTAATCTGGAATTTAAATTGTGGGCCCCAATGGAGACAGGGACCAATGTAAAAAATTCCAAACTCTGTTTGGAATATAGTAGCACTATAGTAACTAATAAAATAAATATAAGGTACAATATATAGATAACAGTTGTCCATTACCTGCCGCAATAGAAAAGGATCAGGCGTATTCCAATGGGTTTGATTGATAGGGTCCAAGTTCCATTTATTCTACGAATTTAAAAGTAACTGTCGGACCTTTTGTGCTGTTCATAGTTAAAAGTACCATAAAGAAGTTACACACATGCTGATTTAACATGTTGTTAAATTTGTAAAGAACTGCAAAGTAAAGATATTTCAAAACTGCCTTGAGTAAGTAGGGTATGAAACTATAGGAAATATTTGATTAAAATCGTTTCTGTCTAGTGTGTTACAATCTTTAGGGTGGATTCACACGTGGAATTATTTCCACCAACAAATCCGCCACAAAATCCATATATCTCACAAGTTGAATTTACTGCAGGTTTAGATATTGATTTGTCAATGACTTTCTGTCAATACTCAGCAAGTCCATGGCAAACCCACATCAAAATCCATAAGCATGATATGTATTGCTTTATTTTTACTGGACATGCCGTTGATAAGCATGTTTTTCTTTGTAATATTTAGCTAGTTTTTATGTTGCTGAAACAATGAGAAGTATAAATAATTCACAATATTGCCTTGTTTTTTCTTAGAACTAGTTGCGTTTACTGGCACTTGGTTGCCCCAAGGGCATGTGCATGTGGCTAATGTCTCTGGAGAGACCAGACCACTACATATGGTCCAAAGTGCAGTACAAATTATACAGACAGGGTCGGGTGAAGCAGAGGTCAAGGCAGGCGCAAATCAACAGGATACTTATTGAGCATAGGTCAATCAAACTCAAAGTAAGAAGGCATATAGCATGGTCAAAGGTCAGACAGGAGCCAGGAATCTATGAAGCAAAGTATCACTACAGGTTATTAGTAATTGATAACACCAGACAAGTGCACATGATCCAGTAAGAAATTTGGGCAAAAGTTCATGCATAAATAAGTAGGTGTCAAGTGAGATAGCATGTAAGTGTCCCTTACTGGGAAAAAGAAGGTGGATTGGACTAGTGCTCCTCATCTCATTTGAACTAAAACTTAGTAGCATAGAATCACTGGTTAGAAACAATAAACTATAAGTCTGGAAATGGCTATCAATATTCTCCATGTTCAGTATATCAACAAAGCAACAAAACAATGTGGTTGATTAAAACAATGCAAATACATAGTGTGTTCCTAATCCAACCCTGCAAGCCCCATGAATAATAATCTGTGGTGAGTACCATAAGAGCTCATGCTCCAAATGTGCAAATCCATTTAGTATCTAACTAATTTGTATAAATGTTGACGCCTGGTACCAAATTGAATCATTTCCAATATTTAGATAGCAAGAAACTACCAGTTGATGAAAATAACCTGATCATATTTTTTTCTACTGTTTTCAATCAATTAGGGCTTAAAACAATACAGTTTGGAAAATAACAGGTAAATTAAAGATAAAAATCAGTGAAATGTAATGCCATCAAACTACCCACAGTGTATCTTCTGCACAGTTCCATGAAGATGTCTTGGTTTATCAAGCTTCAGAAATGCATGTAAATCTCCAGCTCTCATCCTTATTGTAGGCTTCTGAACCATACACAGAAAGTCACTTGTTTGCGACTGGTTGGGCCTATAATTTTTAGCTTAAAAAATTACTATTTATTAGATATATGTTTTTTTAAAATAATATAGTACCGTATTTTAAAGCTGGGAAACTAAACAACTAATAATCAAAAATGTATCCCAAACTCAAAACCACCGTTTACAACGATAAAATAACCTGACAATAGAAATCTCTGACTTATTATAGAAGTTCTTATAATAATATAGTATATAGTAATAATAAGCTGTATTTATTTAGGTTGTATATAGAAGCAGCATAGGATAGGAGAGGTGAGGTAGATGAATCCTGGGACAGATGGGAAGGGAAGTGATATCTTAGAAAGGGGAATTGATATTTCAGGGCTGGAAGATAATACCTCGGAAGGAGGGGAAAAAAGGATCCTGGTGAGGCAGAGAAGAGGATAGACAGTTTTTTGGAAGTGGATTCCATCAATAGTTGATATTGATTAGGGGGAGACCTAGTCTATAGATGGTCCTGAAGAGTAAGACATGATCTTCATTTGGAAGGTCAGCAAGAAGAAGGGTACAGAGAGAGGAGTGTATGATGGCACGATCATAGTATTGATGTCTTTTTGTAGTCTGTCGCTATAGAGATATATAGGTCTGTATAGGAACAGTATAAAATGCTATAGAAAACAGAACTATTTACAAAGTTGTTTAATTTTTCACTAGAAAAATTAGAAAACATTGTATGTGACAGCGGACACAGTTTTTATTTATCATTGAATGATGGTTGTGCGGGAGGTTAGGGGGAGGCACCTAAATAAACCTGCACAGTTTGCCATCTAAACCAAATCTGGTTAACCAAAAAAGAATACAAAGGCAAAGTATTTTGAGAAAGCTTGGCGCAACGCGCTTCGGGGCTATCCCATTTCCTTGGCAGTGCATCTCCTCCATTCCTGTATACACTTGGTAATGTATTTTTTGTGAGAGGTGTGGCATTATTGTATGCCCATCTTGATGTGTCTATATACTATTTAATCACTTGATCTCTAATATAAGACACTTTAATACTAATGTTAAATATTATAGGTTATACACCTTAGATGACTTTCTATATTCAGGAATGGTGTGATTTGTATGCCTTGTTTGATATGGCCATTATTTTTAATTGTTTTTAGCCTTAAATTTGTACTATTTGTGACATATTAGTTTTTAATATTTATTATTGAATTAATAAATATTGACAATATATATTTTCCTATGACTTTTTTGTCATTGTATTCTTTTTTGGTTAACATGTTTATGTGATATAATGACTGTAGACTGAGCATTGGACCTTATTGAATTGGTGATTTTAAACCAAATCTGGCCCTGATATTCGGTACAACTTTTGAGCCATTTAGACACACTTTGCTTTGATACATTGGATTTCAAGCCATGGTACAATTACACAAAACAGAATGTCCAATATACTTGACTGGTATTTTGACAACACTTTACTTCCATAATCCCATAAAAGAAGACCATATTAAATTTTGAAGTTAAATGGTCTACTGCTCCATTATACAGATAAAGTGTGTGTGCTGGCCTGCATTCAAGTCTACATGTTTACTGCTACAACTTACTCATATAGAAGGCATGTTTATTAGTCCATCTATTGCTCTACTGAGAGTCTACTTATGTGGCTTTCAAATGTAGACGTTCCCATCTGTCAGTTATGGAACATAACATGATTAATTTGCTCTCTGACTCAACTCCTATTCTTCAACACAAATCCCATTTTTGAAAGCAGAAACATTTAATTTTAAAGTACTACAGATAACCATATCTCTTAACTCAAGTCATATTATGCAGTGGTCTGCATAGGCTTTTATGAAAGGGTCTCAATGGGAGTATGTACAAAAACACCTGCGCTGTCAATACTAAACTTTTATATTTTTCAGATACTTGTCCAGTGCTCTCAGGTTGTTCTATATCATTTTGGAAATGTCATTGCCCTCTTGAATTTTGAAATGTCTAGCTACTGAAATTAGCATTTGGTGTGATTCACTCAAAATGTTTTGCTGCATTTTTATGGCATTTCTGTTGCCTTTTCTTCATACCACAAACGCTGCAACTAGATGTTAGTATAATGAAATATGTTAAGAACTGTTTTGGGGGACATTGTCGTTTGGCATATTTTCCTGCGTTTTCCCCATTGGTTTCTGTATAGGGCTTAAAAAACTAGAAAAATACATTTGTAACAAAATGCTACCAAAAATGATAGCAAGCAAAAAAACTGAAGAATAATGTGTGTGAAAGAGTTCTTAGCAGTCTGGATTTGACTTATTGTTGCTTCTTACCTTGTTGTTGCTGCATGTTTTGTATCACAACATTTAAGTCTTTCATGCAGGTTTCTAGGCTTTACAGGGGTTAATGGTGCTCTGAACAGCACAGCAAGCAAAACGGTTGTATTTTTTTCTTCCAGTCAATTTGCAATATGATTGAGTTTGAACAGCATTATGGACGGAAGGACATTAATAGGATTCTCAGCAGAGCAGGGCAAGGTTCCTGGGAGACAGCAGTACTTGAAATGAGAATTACTAATAAAAACAGATAGTAAATGAGCAGGCATTCTGGAGCTTAATAGGGATAGTACTTGTTTGCCCGGGAAGAGAAGATGTATATGCACCTCTTCTAGAAAAGTTCATAAATTATTTCACTGCTGCATCACAAATGAGTTGAAATTAACCCATTATTTTTATAATATGACTCAATGAGGCAAATTTACCAATCCTGTCCAAATAAAGTTAGATGAGAAAGTCATAAGATGTGCCATACTGTAAGATACACATGGCGTATTTTAGTAGACATATTAAGCACTTTTTCTTATTTTACCTCTTGATTGGCATACATTAGACCAATATTTTGCAAAACATTTTGGAACAAGTGCTTTAGACACAAAATGGGCACAACTCAGAGGGAAATGGAGCATGGCTTTGTGAAAAGCATGCAGCACATGGTGCCAAAATTGTGACGCTAAATATACGGTCTAACGTAAGCCATCTAAGAAGTGGCATTATGTCAAACAAAAATGTCTAAAACGTACCAAATTTAGCAGACAGCATGAGCCACTGTGAAACATTCAGCAAATCTAGTACAGTTCTAAGCTGTCTAAATGTACTTTAATTAATATATATTAAAACTGTGTCAAACAGTGAGACACAACTAAATGCATTTGTTACCAAATTAAACTAATTTACCTTTACGAATATCAGATCAGATCACTTTCTATAGATGCAAAAGAAGCAAAATACTATATATTTTTCTTGTTTTACCATAATTATATAAAGAAAGCAGCATTTATGCCATTTTAGGATTATAGTCCTTAAGGTAAGATACTTGAATGGTACTATGTCAACAATGACATAAATCTGAACATGATTATCAATCCAATTTGATCTCTTGTATTACAGAATATTTATAGTCCTATTATTATATAATTGTAATACATATAACTACTAGATATTGTCCATTCAAAGTGTACCAAACTTGGAGAAGGCACCTTTACCTCGGCCCAATTATTTTGGGATCCGGGCTTATGTTCTGGTGTGAGGGTTAACCTCAGTTCAATGCTGCAGACAGTATGAAGTAAGATATCTAAGAGTCACAAATAGAATCTCTCTTGTAAAGTACTGATGGTGTGGTCTACATCTTTAACCCTTGCTCTGCAGACTCATCTAAAGTCCCGTGAGTACAGAACACATTTTCATTGTGGCGTATTATATTCATACCCTTGTATTTTAGCTTCTGCTCTTAATTGCTCTACAGAGATTGTTAAATTGCAATTATAGCACTCAATCTTTTCTTGTCTTTATTATTTCCTTCTGCTATTTATTAATGTTCCCATAATCAGAAAACAATTTCTAGTAAAATGTGATATTCAGAATCCGTTCCCTCTATTCAATTATTGTATTTGTTGACTTTACTTTTAGTAGATTTGGCACACTCACCATTACAATATAGTCTACTTATATTATTTAATGAGGATATTTTGCAGTCAGTTTGGAAAACTAAAACCTGCTTACATGGTTTTTGTTTCATTCATATCATATTTACAATAGATAAGAAGCTAAAACATTCAAACTGTAAAATGGAATAAAGAATGGTCTGGTAGCAGACATATATATTATTCTTTGTGCTTCTATTTAAATCATCTTACAGAACATTGAATTATCTTAGCAGATGTTATTACAAAGTACAGCATCATTTATACTGCCAATGCAATAATTAGATTTTTATTGGTTTCAGTAATTTCAGAAAATTGCTTCACTTTGGATAATGTGCTTTCTTATTGCCGGGGCTCCATTGATCTCACCAATGACGATTATTAAGCTTCTGGAAAATGAAATGGTTTTCCAGAGTAACAAATGCATAGGAAAGGCTCGTCTTTATGACTGCTAACTGGAGGTGCATTTCTGAATAGATCACTGTTGTGGACAATCTTCTGCCAAAACGAATTATTTCAAAGGCTTTTATTCAACTTTTAATGCATATTTTAATTTATTGATTGCACAAATTTGCTTTGATTAATATATTATTGTAAACAACATTTTGGGTTTGATTCACAGATAATTGACTAATGGTTTAGCAAAACCTATGCCGTTTCATATAATAGTTAATGTAGTAAAAACCATCTATTTGATTGAACAAATTTGAGCTCTCATTGAAAACTATAGGCAAAATAACTGTTAGCTAAAAATATATAGCATTTTGCTTCTTTTGCATCTATAGAAAGTGATCTGATCGGAGATTCGTAAAGGTAAATTAGTTTAATTAGCTAAAAAAGGAGCAAACAAATGAAAGCTCAATAAATTGGGATACAGAGTTTTATACAAAAGCTATTTTGTATGGTTTTAAATAGTAATTATTGGTTTAAAAATGAAAACAATGTAAAAAAGGCAAAACTAAATGAAAAACTCTAAAAAGTGACAAAACCCATAAAAATAGTATGTATGTTGATACTCGGCATGTTACCCATAAAAATAAATATTTATTGCTTTCCTTTATTATGAGGAAGTGTTTGTTTTTTTCTGACCTAATGTACATGATTGTAAAGAACTGAAAAGAAAGAGCCCTAGTTAGTTTGAACCATTGTGTTGTTGTTATGTGGGCGCTCATAAAAAAATCTCATCACATGTAATTTGCAGTATGGCAGAGCCTTTGACACACTGGTAATTATTTGAGTGAAGATGTTTTAGCTGCGGTTTGAAGGATACACTTGGCCGAAGGTTGGGGTAAAACAGGATTACTGGGCTCGGAGGGGGAGTGGAGAGGTTTGAGTGCAATTTTCCTGCATTTGCTACTAAAATTGGGGAGCCAATTAGATGTACTTGTGAGTAGTTCCATGCAAAGAAAAAGCTTAGAGTAAATAAATACAGTTACAATGCCATGAAATAACAGGGTTACAGATCGAGGAGGGAGGGGAGGTGAGGGGGAACCTTAACCTGGAATGTTCAGAAACACAAGTGAGATGCAGGGCTCATTCAGGAAGCAGACTATGTTGAGATTGGATAAGTGTGTGTACAGAGAGCTGTGTGTGCACTGGTTCCGCATCCAATCTTTAATTATGATTTCTTAGGCAAATGTAATCCACAGAGGACATCTATTTAGAGGCCCCTTGGCAGCACAGAAGGGGAAATGCTTTGTTCTGCTGTTGTGCAGATCTGAGGTTTAACTGATTTTGTTTGTCTTTCAGAAGTTTGACCAATTAGGCTTGCTGCAATGTGGAGTATATTGACAGGCGATAGATCTAATGAGGGGAAGACGAGAGGGACACATGCAGGCTTTGAGAAGCTTTCACTGTTCTCTTTTCTTTAACAGGTGAAAGGATTTCAGTGATCCGGGATGAAATGTCTCCATTCTGTTGTGAGAAGATGTCTGCTGCCCGCTACTTTATATTTGCAACATCATTGCACATTGCAAAAACAGAGGTTTTTTTTTCCATGTAATAGGTACAGAGCACAGGTAGTTCATTTTAGTATACAAAGTAATTGACAACAGGCTTGGAATAGCCATATGTTTAATCCAGAATATTTTAGAACAATTGTATACACATGTGTGTTGTAAGTTATAGACTTTAACCCCTTAATGACCACCCGCCGACTTTTGACGTCGGCTGGTGCGGGTCATTCGTCTGCAGCGACGTCTGTCGACGTTGCTGCAGACATCGGGATTTGCGCCGCCCGGCGCCACAATTGCGCTAAGATCAGGGCTGTACTACACAGCCTCGATCCCAGAGCATCTCCTGTGAGCACCGAGGAAACCTCCGCACCCCGGGGCTTTAACCCTTTGATTGCAACGGTGCGTTACCGCAGCGCAATCAAAGGGTTTCCCCTGCTCTGTCGGGTGATCGGAACACCCGGTCAACCGACAGAGCCCAGGTAACGGCTGCACAGTCAGCTCTGGGGACCTAGAGTGGCCCCAGAGCTGTCTGTGTAACAAGCCAATGACTAGGGCGCACTTTGTGCTGTCCTAATCACTGCCTGTGTCAGATTAGAATGTATTAGCATATATGAATATGCTAAGTGTAAAAAAAATTAAACAGTTCTCCCTTCATGGGAGTAAAAAAAACAAAAGTAAAAAAAAATGTAATAAAAAATAATTGTGCATAAATTAAAACGAAAAAACCAACACATATTAGGTATCCACACGACCGTAATAACCTGTAGAATTAATCAAACAAGTTATTAAGTGTGAAATGTGAATGGTGTAAAAAAAAAAAAAAAATTAAAAATTTTAAAAAAAATACTGCAATTATTTATAAGTGAACTTACACTATTCCCCCATAAAGTACAACTTGTCTCGAATAAAATGAGGCCTCATCCAACTGCCTCATTGAAAAAATAAAAAAGTTACAACTGTTAAAACGCAAGGAAGCAAAAACTAAAAAATTTTTCTGGTCATTAACTACTTTTCAGGTGTTCGGCTTAAGGGGTTAAGGGCACCTGTCACAGTGAAAAGGCTATCTGATCAGCTGGCAGCATGTTATAGAGCAGGAGGAGCGGAGTAGATTAATATATTGTTCTGAGGGGAAATATTCATGAGAACTTGTTTTTTTATTCATTTAAATCCCTGCTTGTTCTGGGTTAAGGAGTCCAGTAGCCGGTGTTATCAGTGATTGACTTGAGTGCCTCTGTATGTACGCTGATACAAGGAAGGCTGTCAAGACTGATAAAACCGCCCACTGGACTCCTTAACTCAGAATATGCAAGGATTTACACATGCTTATTGTTAGTTATAGACTTTAAGGCACTTGTCACAGTGAAAAGTCTATCTGATTAGCTGGCAGCATGTTATAGAGCAGGAGGAGCGGAGTAGATTAATATATTGTTCTGAGGGGAACTTGTTTTTTATTCATTTAAATCCCTGCTTATCCTGGGTTAAGGAGTCCAGTAGGTGGTGGTATCAGTGATTGACTTGAGTGCCTCTGTATGTACACTTATTCAAGGAAGGCTGTCAATCACTGATAAAACCGCCCACTGGACTCCTTGACTCAGAATATTCAGGGATTTAAATTAATAAAATACATGTTCTACTGAATCTTTCCCACAAAAACATATATCAATCTACTTAGCTATCTCTGCTCTATAAAATGCTTCCAGCAGATCAGATAGCATGTTCAATGTGACAGGTTTCCTTTACATATGGAGCTGAACAGGACATAATAATTGGAGATGGTTTTATTTGTTTCTAGATCCTTATTATTTTCAGTATATTTTACCTTCATGTTGTTTAATGTTTTTGATTGTTTGCATTCAAGTTTGTCCTGTCTGTTGTCCCTTTTAAATTTTCCGATTCTACAGGTAGAACTTTTTTTAAAGATTTAAAGATTTTTAAAGGGAACCTGTCGCATAGATTATGCCCCCCTTGATGAGGACAGCACAAGCTAGTGACAGACCGGCTGTTCCAGCGCTGTGTCCCTTATTCTGTTGTTTTAGAGCATTTAATGTTCAAATATTATTCATGAGCAGGTGTTATCCCCGCCCGCTAAAGGCTAGCCCCACCCACCTGGCAGTTATTCCCATGTTTCTACCTATTCAAAAGTAATAGGTTTATCAGTTAAGGTGGGTGGGGCTAGCTTCAGGTGGGCGGGATATGAAAAAACTGACTCTTCATGACTTTTCTGGCTGAGAACTGCAGATTTTTGCACTAAATACTCTAAAACTACAGCATCTTACAGAATAAGGGACACAGCGCTGGAAATAGCATGTCTGAGACTAGCTTGTGCTGTCCTCAGCAAGGGGGGCACAACCTATGTGTCAGGTTCTCTTTAACATCTGCAGTCCACAAGACTACATGCAACTCATTTCTTTTGGACTACAGCTGTAGATGGATTGTTAAACCAATCAGTAACAACAAAAAGTCTCAGTCTAGCCCAATCTATATGTAGAGATTATGGACATCATAAGGCAACTGATGGAGCATGCTACATATTGAATCATATTGACTCATGCAAACTTAAAAAATTATCTGTAAGAACACATGGACATGCATTATCCATGCCAGCCATATATGTTTTTAATTTTCTCTGTACACATAGCATTACGATGCCTCATTTTCTATGTGGCCACTAGTAAAATATTTGCCTTTATTTGAGTTGCATACAAATTGGCATTTCAGATTAATTTAGTTCTTTTTAAGATATATGAATTTTTTTTTGGTGTGTTTTATATTACTAGTTTTGTGTTTCTGAGCCATTTACTTGTGGCTGTAAATAACTAACTTTATTTTATGTGTTCTTATAATTATGAAAATACTAAATATGTATCTGTTTTTATTGTTTTTGTGACTTTTGTTAAATATATATGCATATATTTTTAAAGAACTGAAGCTAGGCTATTTCTTAACCAAGAGCAAACATTAATTTAGCTGTCTCCCTTTTACCACTCATCAACTTCAGGGCACTTCATTCTCCCATCATAAAGGAGCCCTCAGAAAGCTGCAGAGAGCACTGTCAAGGATATTGATGGGTAGATTAACTCTCTCACAACCTGCTTTCCTGTGCTGCTGGGCGCTGTCCAGACTTTCCATACCTTCTGCAGCTAAACTGCAACTAAGAGAAGAACAGAACATTTAATGACATCACAGTCACATAACCAAGGTCCTTAAAGGGATACTTCCATAAGAATGGAGTATTTCTGTTAAAACCATATTTGTTGCCTGCCCACCCTCCCTAGTTTGGGGTGCAAGTATGAAGTAGGCTCACAAGCTGAGCTGACTCCATATAAGGTGCTTTTTGAGTAGGAAGTAGAGGGTCATTTATTGGGGGCAGGAGAGGGGAGGGAGGAATGGAGTGGCAGTGGGAGTTTATCCTCCCCTGCTGCTGCTTTCTTCTGACAGCACCCTATCCTATACTGGATGCTGTCAGATCTGCAGCCCCAATGCATTGCTGCACACTGCTGGGAGCTTTTCACTGCTGGGAGTGTTCTTCCTGGGGGTAGAGGGTGAGAGAGTTGGTGGGTCGAGGTGGGGAATTAGAGTGGGGATGAAAGGGGTTGGTTGGGGAGGGGGAGTTAAGAGGGGTGAGTAGTGGAGGGTTTGGAGTACAGGGAAATGAGTTGGTGGGTATGGGTAGTTTATAGTGGTGGGGGGAGGAGTTATAGAGTGGTACTGGGAGAGTGGGGGAAGGAGTTGGTGGGGAGAGGGGAAGGTAGGCTTTGGGGGGGCTTAGAGTGGGGGAGGGTGATAATAGGTGAGGGAGTAGGGGAGGGGGTTTTAGAGAGAGGTGGTAGTTGCATACTGTCTTTTTAATGGTTCGAGCATGCTCAGAATGCACAAACAGATAAAACATACCTGACAACTCCCTCGTACTGGGAGATCCGGCATGCGTCTGCAGCTGACTAGTGTCGGCTGCTTATTATATTACTGGTGCTAAAGATAACCCATACCTCACAGCAGGAATCCATTTGTGTGGCTTCTAAGCAGACAAAAAGAGTGGTTATTAATTGCTCTACCCAATCATATAGAGAATTGTACTGTCATATAGTTAGAGCAGCAAAGTTCTCTATATCCCCTATGTGCTCTCTTATTTATTATTAGTCTATGAAAAAAGACATCAGAGCTGGAGACTGTAGAGATGGGTAACCACTAGATCCCAGGGAACAGTATTAACCCTTTCACTGTCTTACAACATCATGAAATTAATCATTTGATTGCCCTAGACCATCAAGGACCCTTACATTTACTCTTTAACTGATCTAATCCATCGGCCAAGCTAACATTAATCTTTTTACTGCCCTAGATCACCATAGATTTTAATGTTATGACTGTATGATACATGTGGGTTCCATCTTTGGGAACAGCATCTAATTTAATAGGGGGATAGCAAATGGAGGAGTAGTTGCACTGTGGTTCTCTATTTGCTTCAATAAGAATTACTAGAGCAGTTGAGCACATTTATCCCCCATTAAGGTGAATGTAGAGTGCTATGCATGCTTCTCCCTAGCTGATAAAAGTCATGTTTTTTCTATTTCTCTTTTGCGACTATACTTTGTTTTTGGTAACAATTTTTTATTACTTTTCTTAGTACCAATAATACCTTAGTAGAGTTTAAAAAAGTTCATCAAGTTCAAGGCTGCTATGATGCCTTTCTGATTGCTCTTTTCCTTTTGGGTTACGACCTATACATGACTGGCCTTCTTAATGAAGCTACAAATATGAGATGTGGGATTAGCCAAACGATCATGGAAAACTAATCTTTTCTCTCTTCTATCTTTGGCACTGGTTTAAAATTCAACATTGTTCATCAAGAGGAAGTGAAACAACTTCTATTAAGTAACTGCCAATGTGCTGATATTAAAGGAAGGATTCTAAAAGTAAAGATCTAGTCCAAATATGGTAATCAGAATCACTGAAACTAAACACCACTACTCAATATCTAAAATTTACCTTTTATTTATACTCTATTAAAAACTCCTTAACACCACACTACCAAAAGTGAAATCACTCCATCTTATGATACTGAAAATACAGAATTCTATCCCTCAATATGTCCCTATCTTGTAGATATCAATAAGGCTTATATCGCCGACTACTGCTTAAATTAATCTCCTCAATTCCCCTGATGAACCCGGCTCTGACTGTTAAGGGGGAAACGCATCGGGATGAGGTGAAGGGATCGGAGGTGTTAAATGAGGTTGTATATTCACCTTTATACTCCTGCATTTTGGACTGATCCTTCTCACCCGAGATGTTTTGTATGAAGGAATTATTTGACATATCGATTATTATTCTAGTATGTCCCTCTTGATTTCCCTATACAAGTTTAAAGTACCCCTTCAATATTAGATAGGGTTGCTACAGTTGAAAGATAATATAGTTTTCTTTGGTATCTTGTAATTAAGATCTTGATTGCCATTGTCTATTTGTGCATAGGAAATGTATTTTCCGGGTATCGCTATTGGACATCTGTTGTGACTCTATTACGTGTGTACTGTATATCTTGACAATTTGACCACTATTGTAAGTAGATTGTCTATAGCATCCAATCTATTAAGTACTCCTATATCAATCTAATCATCTGCTCCCTGTACTGGATAGGGACTATGCAGTTTGTAATATAGGGTTAGCCTCCAATAGTGGGGACGTCCTTTTCGGGACGATGACCCTACCTCTGTAAGGGATTGATAGGGACATATTGAGGGATAGAATTCTGTATTTTCAGTATCATAAGATAGAGTGATTTCACTTTTGGTAGTGTGGTGTTAAGGAGTTTTTAATAGAGTATAAATAAAAGGTAAATTTTAGATTTTGAGTAGTGGTGTTTAGTTTCAGTGATTATGTTGATCCCATACTCTTGAGTACTATTTTTGTTTTTCTGTGAATTTTCTGTAATCAGAATAAATCCCTGGATAAACCATTTCGTCTACTTAATACACATGCTTTTTTTTTCTTTTTGAATAGTACAGAGACCCATTTTAAACGCTTAACAAACCAACCATCACAACATCCTGTGAAAGAGGGTTCCATGGTCTCTGCACTTAAAGCAAGGAATCTATGAAGATAGTGAAACTTTCTATCCTCTAGACAAAGTGTATGCTTCCCTGATATGATTGAAGGCCTAGGAACAAAAAATCAATTGCAATTTTTCTATATAGTCATTAGATTTTCTCTGTAAACTGTCTTTTCTTTTAACTAAACAAACACGTTTTGCCTTTCTTGATACGGAAATTCATTAATTTGTTGCTCCAGTTCTGCTGTGGAGCAGATCTATTAAAGGGGTTTTCCAAGACTTCTAAACATTTCCCTTCTCTCTCCCCCTGTGTTTAAATAGAAAATTAATCCTCTCCCATCATCACTGTTCCAGCACTACAGAGCTCCAGTGTTCCTGGTCCCTCACTGATGACATCACGTTCATGGATTACAAGATGCTGCAACAAATCTGTCACCTCAGCAGTCACATTACCCATACAGAGGTCAGTGATTGGCTGCAGCCTCATGTGATCCATGAACGTGACATCATCAGTCAGGGACCGGAAGGAACACTGCAGCTCTGTCAACGCTGGAACAGTGGTGATGGAAGAGGTAAGTATGGGTTAATTTTCTATTTAAACATCGTGGGAAAGGGTAGGCAGATTTTTAAAAGTCTTGGAAAACTGCTTTAATAGATGCTGCAGTTAACCACTGAGTTCTCTACATGTAGGCATGTGACTAATGAGAGAAGAGATGTGTTGCAGCATCCAATAATCCATGAATGTGATGTCATCAGTAAGTGACCAGGGGGAACACTGGAGCTCTGGTAGTGCTGAAATGGGGGTGAGGGGAGAGGTAAGTATTGGTTATTTTTTTATTTAAACACAGTGAGAGTGGTAGGGAGGTTTTAAAAGTTTTTGAAAACCCCTTCAAGACCAATCTTAAAATGAAAATGATCAGAGTAAGGGTAAGTGGCTTAAGCTTTAATACATTTGGCCCATCTTTGGCCAAAAACTGAAATATACACTAGCAATATGGACGTGTATACACCACAAAAGGAACATGGCTTGTTCAAAGGGGAATGGGCTAGCATGTAAAATTGTGTAACTAAAAGGCACCAACATTTTAGTGCAATTACTGCTGAAAATTATGCCAGCTAATTAGGGGTATAAAGCTAGACAAAAGTGTCTAAACATATGGCAGATTTATTATACATTTGGAGCCCCCTTTTATAAATTTGGTGCATTTTTAGGCTGTCTAGTCAAAGTTTACACTTAGTCTTAGATAGTATTAGTAAATATGCCCTAATATTTTAAAAAGTGACATTAGTAGTGCAACATTGAAAAACGATTTTTGTGCAGCACTGCTCCTAAATGTGCAACTTTAATCAGCAAAATCTGGCACAAAGCAATTAATACATTTCCTCCAATGTCTTTTCTACACACATAGGTCCAATTTATTTAGGACCTAATCCACCAGCCAAGCTAACATTAATATTTTCACTGCTGTAGATCACCAGCGATTTCAAATGTTATGACTGATACATGTGGGTTCTATTTTTTGGATCAGCGTCTCATTTAATAGCGGGGTATCTACTGCAGCAAACAGGTGGCTGCACATGTGTGGCTCTCTCTATTCACTTCAATAGGAATTGCTAGTACAATTGAGCACATTTATCCACCTTAAAGGTGGATGGAGAGTGCTATGTATGCTTCTCTCTAGCAGCACTACTCCTAAATGTGCAACTTTTATCAGCAAAAAAAATGGCACAAAGCAATTAATACATTTCCTCCAATGTCTTTTCTACACACAGGGATCCAATTTATTTAGGAATTTATTAAGACCACTTGCGACCAGGCACCTGAGCCAGGGGGGCCGCCCTCACCACACACCTAAACTGTTGGGTCACGTGCAGGCTGCGGTTTAGGTGGGACTGGAGCTAACTCTGAACTAGGCCATTTAGTCCCCTAGATGCTGCTGCTTGATGTAACAATGTTATCGTCCCATCTCTGCCGCTGCAGGTGGCTTATAGCCAAGTAGTTGGGGTGTCCCAGATCAGGTGTCGTTATGATGTCACGCCTCCAGGACGGGACTCAAGTGATGTTTGGTGGAGGAACGAGGACAGGTGAGCATTATTTTTTTAATAGGGGGCTCTATATATCTACCTTTCCACCAGGGGTCCTTAAATACCTATCACTGAAAACAAACAGACCCAACTAAAATACAACCTTTAATTAGATATTTTAAAATATAGACAAACAATCCCTTAATTATGAAGATATAGTCAGTATAAACAAGAAATACATTAGGGGTGCCTATAAAGACAGAGCAAAATAAGAACTTACAGTTAGTTGAATGACCCAAACCATTCAAGTTGAAGTATTGACGATACCGTCCAGGTAGTAGGTTCTTAAAGAGGCAGTAGACAGTAACAATAAAAATAATAATAAATATCTTATACTTCATCACTACTTACCCTACCTAACTGCAGGGACATTGCCCCGAAAGGGAAAGCTCCACAAATCAGCACTGTATCCCAAGGCACAACCCCAAAACTAAACAGGGGTGCAAACAAAAACACCCAAAATTAGCAATCAGTACAAGATTAAGTCCCGACGTGTTTCTACCTTTTTAGTATAGAGGACTCATCAGGGGACAATAAAAACTGCACCCCAGATTTTAAAAGGGTCCTGACACCCGACAACAAAATCTGCACTTCAAAAACCATGTAGCTTTCCTTCCCATCTGAGTCTTATAGAGGTATTGCTGAATTTAGAAGAAATGTATACAAGCTTTGGGGAGATAAGGCGCACCGGATTATAAGGCGCATTATCAATGATCGCCTGTTAAGTCTTCTTGGTTCATATATAAAACGCACCGGATTATAAGGCGCGGCACATTAAATGAAACAAAGCTCAGACCGCAAGCCAAGCTTCATTCAACACTTTCACAATAACTCTCAACTTGTAAAGTTGTAACAAAAGTCAATACATGTACATATTTCTGTGCCGTATAGCGAAATACGTGCCACACTTAGTGACACTTATTTGCAACTGATTTGTAACTGATTTCGGAACGTATTTACGATCGAAAATCAGTTACAAATCAGTTACAAATAAGTGTCACTAAATTAGCTGTAAATACGTTCTGAACAAAACCCAAGTGAAGAATTGATTCATATATAAGGCGCATCGGACTATAAGGCGCACTTTCGATTTCTGAGAAAATCATAGGCTTTTATGTGCACCTTATAGTCCGAAAAATACGGTAATTATAAATATTAAAATCGGTTTCTTTCATAACATGTTGAGTTCCAGTAAAAATGTATTAAAGTTGAAAATCTGCCAAAAAAAATTAATTCTGAGATTTTCACCTAAAGGTTTTCTTCAAAACCACATAGATAGGTAAAAGCATTAAAAAGTTATTCCCAATAAAGTGACACATATCAGATTTGAAAAGGGGCTCTGACAAAAAGGACAAAACTGGCTGCGGTGGTAAGGGGTAAAAAGAAATTAAATTGTTAATTGTGATGGGTAGAACTAGGTCAGCTAGCTTTTTTTTGTATGATTTCTTCACTATGTTATGACTTTAGCTCTAATTTTTGGTCTGTGATTATTATCTGGTATGAGTTAACGAGGTAAACTACATCTCTTCCCTTGCAGAACTCTTACTTTTTGATAATAATTACCTATCACATTAATGGACATTTTGCAGCTGCTCAGTAAATATTTTTTCACTTATTATATCATACATTTTGCAAATAAATATTCATTTTTCAATGTTGAACTACATATGAGTTTGTTCTGTTTTTTTGCATGTGTTGTGGGATAGTGGATCACAACATCCAGAAGTGCCACCATGGTGAAATGAATAACCAAAGAAGTAGTTAAAATTATTGGCATTGGCCCCAGAAGGGGTCTAATACTCTGAAGGATACTGAAGGGTAGTAACCTTGAGAAGTATTGAAAGACTGGGCTCTTGGTGACAAGTGGGGAGACTTTGGAGACAGCCTTTGTATGTGAAGTGAAAGTGTCAGTGTGTGTTAAGTAGGGTTGGACTTGGACATCACAGTGCTTGCTGACCCTTTACTGGAGAGACAAGGGGTTAAAGACTAATAACGCACTATTGGACTAGAGGATAGGAGATGTGCCACATGTCTATGTAAAGTAGATTAAATGGGTCACCTGTGCGGTGAGGGGGAATTTTTGCAGAAGAAGTAGTTGTGCTTCTTTGCCAAGAAAGGCCTAGGTATCACAGATACCATCTACCTGGGGGCCAGGAATGGACTGGTTGTGGAAGTGTTTGTTTGGTCCACCACTGAAGTGGTATAGTCTGAATCAACCTGTGAGTCACAAGCTCTGTGTCTGCTGGGACTGATGAATTCACAGAAAATTATATAGCATAAGGACTGAAAAGGATCTAGGTGTACTTGTAGATCATAACATAAAGCACTACGTAGGTAATGTGGTGTATTATCTATGTGATCAGATGATTACAATGCCAATCTGCTGCTTCTAATGTTAGCAGACAAGCAACTTAATTCATAAGGGGCATAGAGCATCTTAGAAAAGGTTAAAACATTCAATTGATTAAAGGGGTTTTCTCGCTACACAGATAATATCTCAAATAATGGGGACAGTAAAAATTAGCAGTTTTGCAATTGGTTTGCTTTACCTAAGTCACTTAAAGGGGATGTATCGCTTCATCAGTTCGTCTGTTTCATTGTACTCTTAGCTTCTCAGCTCTTAAAATCCAGGAGAGTTTCTTCCCCTCCCGTCTGGGTGTTTCTTAACTGAACGGGGATGACATCATCCCCCCCTTCACTGTTCATGCATGCTTCCGAGTCAGTGTGCTCTTCCCCCCCTCTCTGTCTGAGTCCACATGTCACTGTGTCGTTCCTCTCCCTATGCAGTCTAATTTTGCAAGAGCTGTATGTTTATATACCACAGGCCTGCATTCAGTCTAGACAGTCTTCTATGAACTCGGAGCACTGATCTCTTCTCCTCTCACACCTGGAGGTTTGTTACAGTTGAATCCAGTCTTCTATGAACTCATCCAGAGCAGCACAGATTTGTCTTCTTTCTGTGTTTACACGCAGCAGCATTAGGCACTGAGGCACAATTCTGCTGTTTTCTGATTGTAGAAGCAGCTGCAGTGTTACTGTGGAGCTGCTAGCTGTGCAGAGTGAAATTGTTGCCGGACCCATATTCTGAGTGAGAGAGGCAGGAATGCGCGCTCCCGTGAATACGACCGGGGGCCAGACATAATGTAAATCAGTAGAGCCGTCAGCCAATGAAATGAAAGAAGGTGGAATCTGACCGCCACTGGGGAACAGTGTTTACACAAAATTAAGATAAGGGATCCTGTGAAAACAAGACAGCTTTGCAAATGACATCCAATTGCAAAGTTGCTTGTTTTCACTGTCCCCTTATTCTGAAGACCATTTAATATAATGATGCAACCCCTTTAATATAGCAGATTTGAGCTAAACTGTGCATTTATAGCTATTTCTGCAGCTGCTGGTCGGGACACGCCCCCTTTTCTGTGATTGGCTGACTGAGATTTCATTAAGCCTGTTTAGACACGCCCCCAGATGGGAAACGCCCCCTGTGCTGTGATTGGCTGCCTGCACTCTGTGCTTACTCCCCTCCGAGCTGTTTAAAGTGAAAGTGAAACTAAGTAGCCTCAGCTCCTCTATGCTCCTATCCCAGCTCTATGTAAAGGATCTGGGCAATTACTCAGTCTCTAAGAGTTAGATTCACTCTCCCCTCATATAACACTGCCTTATACAATGCTCTCCCCTTATATAACACAGCTTTATACAGTCTGTTCCCATCACCCATATAACAGCCTTATACAGTGCTCTACCTCCTGCCTGATAACAGAGGGGGGAAGGAGGGTAATGTGCATTCCTCACTTGTGTTTCATGAGTTCAGTAGAGATGGGCGAATTTCTCAAAAATTCGATTCGGTCACTTCGCCGAATATTCCGACAAAATTTGTTTAGTTCCGAATTACTTCGTCACGAATCGCGTTAAAAAGCAGCTATTTCCAGGCTGCACAGAGCCTGCAGGGTGCTGTAAAACGTTGTGCCATGCTTAAATATGCAGAGGGAGCTTGGTTTGGTCTTCATACAATGTTGTGTTTGAGTATGACACGCAGATGACTGCCGCCGCTCTTAGAATCACTATAAAATTCCCTGGGCACTTAAGAGGGCAAAACTGACCAAAAAACTGAAACGGGAATGTTGCCTGATAAAGTCATGCCAGCGAAAGCTGGAAAAAAAAAAAAAGCGAGAGCCAGGTGCAACATTAGGACAGAGTGTGGGGGGTACGGCGGCAGCCACAGCACAGAGGTCAGGCAGTGGGCACAATGACATTCTGGGGGTGGCAAAAACAGGAACCATAAGTGCACAAAAGAAGCGGGGGGTCACGGCGGAGCAGTATGGGTCAGGCTGGCAAATACATTCTGGGGGGGTGGCAAAACGGGAAGCCACAGAATCACAATCACACAGTGGGGGAGGTCAGACAGCAGCAGCATGAGATCAGGCTGGCCAATGACATTCTGGAGGGGGAAAAACAGTATTGGGCCACAGAGTGGCACAATGATCGTGGATCACGAAAGCAGCAGCATGAGATCAGGCAGTGGACAATGACTTTCTGGAGGCGGCAAAACATTATTAGCCCACAAATACAATGATACAGTGGGGAGGTCACGACGCACAGCATGGATCGGCAGGCACAATGCTTTCTGGAGGTGGCAAAAACGGGAGGAACCACGAGTGGCCAATTATGAAGCGGAGGTCACGGCGGCAGCGCATGAGGTCAGGCGGGGGCACAATACCGGGTTGGAGGACATGGCAGCAGCCACAGCAGCAAAGAGGTCAGAAGTGGCACAATGACACAGTGTGGATGTCACGGCAACAGCAACAGAGCAGCCATGGGGTGCATAGAGTGGCACAAAATGACAGAGTGTTAGGTGGGTGGCAAAACCATCCCAAAGAGGGGTTGGTAGGCAGGGGAAGAAACTGTCACAGATGTTTGGCATAAAAGGGGGGGGTGGGGGGCATCAGAAAGGGCTGAGGCAGGATTTTGAACCCAGACTGACGCCTAAGTCATTGGTGTGTGGAAAACCCTGCCGTCCCGCTTGTTTATCTGAAAAAGGTCATCGCCCCATTTCCCTGGACAAGGGGGGTTTTCTCTTTGGGGGAACGATGGCCCCCCCGCACTGAACACCCGCCTGATGCACACTACCCGGGCGGGGACAGCTTCTCCACTGCAAACTCGGCAATTTGGGCCACACATCCAGTTTGGCTGCCCATAGTCCAGGGGATCTTCTAACTGAGTTGGCAGAGTGCTGTCCAAGTAGGCCACAACCTGTTTGGTTTTCGGGGACTGCTCCAGGTCCCTTTGTGCTGCGCGCTGGCGACTGCCCTCCTCATGGCGGTGAGGAACTGCTACCAGTGACTCCAGACTTGGGTTTTACCCCCTATGGAGCGGGTATTGCCCCTCCCCCCCCCCCCCAACCTTCCCAGCACCGCGGCATATTACCGTGAGGCTGAGGAAACCCCGGTCAGACCTTCAAAGAGGGACGATCCGCACATAGGCAGCAGCCAACTGATTAGGGAGGATTTCCCTATAGTATTTGATTTTTTGTCTTCCCCTCTCAAAGCTGGGAAAAAGGCTCCTTTTTTAGACCTACGAGGGTCCAATAGGGTGGAGAGCCAGAATCATCCCTCTGCCGTTTCGATATTCGGCTGCACTAGCCGGCAAATAAGCATGTGGGGGCCCATCTGAAACAAGTGACTCTGAGGGGCTCCCTGCCCCCATTTCCACTGTAACTCCAGGGTTTTGGGGGTCATCTGCCTCGTTTCCTCATCCCATCCACCCCCCCACTGCTCCTGCCCTCCTCTTTGTCACCTGGTAAAAAAAACCCACTCATTTCACCAACAATGCCCCTGCTCCAATGTCCCCTCCTCCTTCCATTTCAGCCCCCACCGGGCTCATTGGGCCAGAGAGTATTTCGCCACGTCTCCACCCCGCCAAAAAAAATTTTTCGCATCTGTTCCAGGACATGAAGCAGGGAATGATTTTTATTCATCCCGAGTCCGGGGCACTGAAAATAACTCGCCCCCGAATGGCCTCAACAAAGGGAGGTGTCAGCAGAGCTGCCACTGGTACATCAAAGTTGCACGGGGAGTATTCTTCTGCCTGGATCACAAAAAATCGTTAAGGGCCTTTTCTCTTTCTACAGCGCCAACATGGCGGGCTGGAATTCCAGCGGGGGGAAACATCGCATATCGAGTGTGTTGGGGGGAGGCCTTCTGCCGCTGCAACTCGGGGAAGGTGTTCCGGGCTTTTACAAATGGATAAAGTGCATGCACATTTCCGGGCCTTTTTCAAAGTTTCTGAAGATCGGGGAAGACTCAGGAACCTTTTCACACCAGATTGAACACGTCCCCATGCAGGCGCATGGACCATCCCTCCTCGGCACACGGACACCATTTTTCCCCCCATTTCCTCACCAGGGTTCCGATTTTGCGTTGGCGCGGAAAAAACCCAAACCCATCGATTTCTTGCTCATACGCGGACAGTTCCTCCCCTTTGTGACCCATTGCCGAGGCAAGCCAGGTGTAGAACTCCCCTGACACCGCTGTGCCCTACAATGTGGTTTTGTGGACAGTACTTGTGGGGGCGAGATGGGGGGTGGTGGGGGAAGGAGGGGGGAACATTGGCGCAGGTGCAGCAGTTTGACAACGTGGAGGAGAAACGACGTCTCCTGTCCAATTGTTGGTGTCCCTGGTGGAACACATTCACCCAGGGGGCCGTAAAGGACGTACTGGCCCTGACCGTAGTTACAGCTCCAACGCCCGCGCGCCGTGCACCTTGGAAAAAACCGTTTAAGCTCAAGGACTGACCCCCTTCTGTTCACATATTTATGAAGGGCTGGGAAATGCCTTTTTGGGAAAAAAAATTTGGGTTGGGAAATCTCCCCTCGGCTCGGCACAAGCCATTAGTTCTCTGAACGGTGCGAGTCCACCATTTGGAAAGGGAGGGACTGCAACCAAAAACTTGGACAAAAGGAGCCGGGGCGCTTGCTGCACCTTTGGATGGTTGGACGCATATGTTGTTCCTTTGCAATTGCCTCGCTGAACGACTGCTGCGCCATGATAGCGGGACAGGGCATCTGGGCCGGGGGATGTGCAAAGAGAAAACTCCCTTCTGCAGAGGTGGTTGAGCCTTGACTGCTGCAATGGGAGCATGCCACTGGGCCGCTGCTGCTGTGTTTCTGCAGCGGCAGGATGACCACCACATCTGAGCCACGTTTCTCCCGGCCCCACCGGATGGTACGCTGCATGGTTGACGCGGGCCTTGGGGCCCAAAGTTTGCTCCCTGGCCACGCTTCACTTTTCCCGCCCACAGATTCTACATATACCCATATTCGCTCCCTGGGGCTTAGCAAAGAACTGCCCCCCCGCCCAGTATCGGATTTTTTCCGCCAACGCTCGCACTGGTGACTACTGCCGGGCCCCTGACCTCCTGACCCCTGTGCTGCTACTTTCTTGGACCTGCGAAAACGGGGTTTTTTTTCCCCGTGGGCCCCTTGGGGTCCCGACCTCACACTGCTGCTATCCTCTGACTCCGGGCCCACGACCCACTTGCTGGGTGCGCTGCTGCCTGACGCGCATGTGACTCCCTCTTCTCCTGACGAGAGAGCCCTTTCCCCACCCGGGTCCCAAGTGCGGGCGGTACATCATCATCTATTTGTGTTTATCGTCAGCTTCCTCATCACCGGGCTGGTATGCCGAGGCTGCCCCCTCACAAAATACCTCCCTCCACTCTCCACATCTAAACTTTGCCGCCACTGCAAGAAGCAGGCATATTGGGGCCCCCTTTTTTCGCTCCAAATAGCTGCTGACTGCCCCCCTCAAATTGTTCATCCTCGCTATATAGTGGGGGCTGAGCCCCAACCACAAGAAATCCCCTGCGGGGAACCGGATGGGGCAGAGGGGGCTGAGGCAGGTGGGGGGTGAGGAAGTGAGGGCCGCTGCCCCTCCCGGGCCATGCCAACTTTTGGTTTTGTCTGGGTCCCCCACTCTTGGCTGGGGTTTTCAGTGTACTGGGAGAAAGGATGCCTTCAACCAATCAAGAACCCTTGGGGCTGAACAACACACGGCCCCCTAGATGACAGCGGCAGTTGTGGCCTCACCGAGTGACCCCCGTCGACGTCCCCTTGCTGGCTGCACCTGGCCGTTCCAGGAAAGTTTGTGCCCCTGCCACTTGCGGTGCAAGGGGCCCGCCACCCCTCTGTTGACATACTGTTTGTTCTAAAAAACAGACACTGTTTGATGATGAATCTGTATAATAAAATCACCCTTTTTTGACTCCAAAAGAACCCAGTAAAAACTTGGTAACCCTTTTGGGTAAAGTGCGCTCCCAAATGGGCGGGAAAAATTTACTTGTATGTGTCGTTAAAAACACTGTGTGTTTTTCTAAAAGTTTTAAAACACAAACAGGCTTTTAATTTAAACCTTGGACAGAATTAACAGGAAAAAAAGTAAAAAATATTTTTGGCGTTTAAAAAGACGGGTTTTTTTTTTTTGTCAGACACCAGCAAAACAACGCCTTAATTAACCCCTGGAGTAAAAATTTCGCCAAAGAATTGAGCCGCACAAACTATTTGCTTTTAGCGTGTTACAATTGTGTGTTTTTACGCCACACAACAAGAGATACATTTAATTATTTTGCTTGTGGGAAATTTGGCTACAAAAAATTTAATATTTTGGCGTTGAAAAAGAGGGTTTTTTGGGGGCAGCACACCAGCAAAACAACGCTTAATTAACCCCCGGATGTAAATTGCCAATAGAATTGAGCAAACCAAAAATGAAGTGGTATTTGTATTGAAAAACGCGTTTTTTAAATAAATTCAAAAGGAACGGGTTTAAACCATTGGATATTGAAAGATATGCAGCTGCGTGGACGCACATGGATTTCAGATCCAATACCCCCAAAAAAATTTGAAATAGAACATTTAAAAAACAGCTCGAGACAAAACTGAGACACCCCCCAAAAACGCGTATAAAAATCAATTCTTCATAAGCTATCACCGCGGCAAGCACCTTTCCCGATGAGCACAGTGAGAGGAGGTGAGCTCCCGGGTCGGCCCGGATTATATAGTCGGTGACGTCACAGAAAACCCGCCGGCTCTGATTGGCTTCACCTCTGACTTCATCAGGCCATGCCCTTTTTCCCCCAAGTGTTTTCCCCCCTTAGCACCCTGTCCGCAGCCATTTTTCAAACAAAAGCACACTTTGTTCACCCAAAAATACCCCAAAGTTGGCTTTTTTCCCAACCGAAGTTTCCCGAAATTTTAAACGAATTCCACTTTGTTAGAATCGATTCGCCCATCTCTGAGTTCAGCTTTATTATAACGTTTATACAATGAGGGGGTTTTTAAAAGCCATGGGCCTAAAATTTGAAGGGCCGCAGACATAAAAGCATGCAGGAGGCTGCAGAGCGTCCTCTCCAACCCCCTTTCCCCCTTCACATACGAATATGATGTACAGCTCTTCAGTAGGGGAGACACCCTTCGCAGGAGAAAAAAACGCCACAGAAAGAGACTCGCCCCTGGATTTGAAACTGAAACTGATCCATCTAGCCCACTGAGGACCACACTATGTCTTTTATTAGAGGGGCAGAAATAAGCTAACATAGGTGTCCATTGATTGGTGAAGCTGATGAAAGCCAGGATCATACTCTAATGGCTGGTACTGGAGAAGACCCAAGTTGTTTAACAGTCAATAGTAACAACAGCATCTAAGTGGTTTCAGAGGGAGGGGATGTCCTTCCGTTATGCTATTGGCATCCTATGCAATGCATTCACAGGAAGCAAATTGGATTACATGCAGGGGCGTAACTACCGGGTAGCAGACTTTAGCAGCTCCCCCGGTAATGCCCCCTTTTTGGGCCCACCAGCAGTGAACTTAACTTTTTCACGGGGGGGGGCGGGCCCCGGGGACTGAGGGGCCCGGCAAAAGGGCCCCGATGGGGCTTTTACAACCTTTACGCCTACCATGGCCGGCCGGTCGTGAAGCTGGGGGGCCTCCCGCCGCTGAGGCTCCCCCCCTTGCTTCACAGGGGGCGACTCTTAATTTTTTATGCACGTCCGTCGAGGGGACGCGGCCATTTTTTTAGAAAATACCACAGGGGGGGGGTTACGAAGGGGCCCTTATACGGGGGGGAAACTCCCTACGGGGGCCCCGATTTTTGGGGGGGGGGGGAACATACCTAGGGGGGGCCCTGATGGGGGGGGGGGAATATGCCTAAGGGGCCCTATCCCCGGGGGGGGAAAAAATATGCCTACAGGGGGCCCTGATACTGGGGAGGGGGGAGAAACTATGCTACGGGAGCCGATACAGGGGGGGGGGAAACAGCCTACGGGGGGCCCCAAGACTGGGGGGTAACTATTTTCCTACAGGGGGGGCCCCTACGGGGGGCCAAAATTTACAGGGGGGGGTGGACTATTCTGCCTACAAGGGGCCCTAATCTACAGGGGGGAACTATTCTGTCTATAAGGGGGCCCTAATCTACAGGGGGGGACTATTCTGCCTACAAGGGGGCCCTAATCTACAGAGGGCCCAATTCTACCTACAGGGGTGGCCTAAGTTATAGGGGGCCCCTATTGTACCTACATGGGAACCCTAAGCTACCGTCCGGGGGCCTGAAGCTGCCTAAGTCTCTCCAAGCTACCTAGCTACTGCCTGGGGGTGAAAAGTTGGGAAAATTATAAAAAAAAGTGAGGAGTCTGAGGTGTTTGTGTTGTAAATTCTACAGGGATGAGTGGTGGACAGGGAGGTCATCATGGAGGTCTGGACCGAATAGAGAAGAAAAGGAAAAGTGACCGACTCCTCAGACAAGATGTCACCTGTGAGGCCCTAAATGTAAGTAAACTGTTTGCAAAGCACCTGTGTACCTGGTAACTACCACTATAGCGTCACTTTATGGAGGAAATAATGGTTTTGGTGTGATGGTTTATAATCACTAACAGTATGGCGGTATTATTCAGTATTGTTATGTTGGAGATATGTGGTGATGATGTGCCGATATTATTAGGTGTTTGTATATTGTTGTTGTTTTTGTATATTGGTCCCTTTGGGATACTAGTTTATCAATAACATCATGGTGGGGCTAGTCAGTATATGGTAGTGATAGGTGGCGGTATTATTTAGAATTTTATATATTGTTGCTTGGCAATATTTGGGCTGGGTATACTGGCGTTGCCCCGTAACATTATAGTGGTGACATGTGGAGGTATTTGCTGGACCTTGTATAACCCAGCAAGAACTAAATCCAAAAACAATGGCACAATTGCATTTTTTTTTCTTGTGACCCCAAAATCAATTTTTTACTGGACGGCCGTGGATGGGGAAGGAGAGGAGCAGGGGGTTGGGTCGGCCAGGGGGGGGGGGGGTGGTCCCCAGACGCTCCAGCGGTACTATTTGTCTTTGTGTACTGATCAGTAATAGTGTAGGGGTATTATTCAGGCACTTTTTGGTCGTATTCTGGAGGTATAATCAGGTTCCTATGTAATAGCGTTATTGGTAATGTTGGTCTTGGTATAGTAGATTTGTTTGGTAGCAGTATGATGGTGAGATGTATGGTGAGGTGTTCACTTCTTGTATTATCTACATTATCTAACAGCATGTCCTGGTAAATGTTCGTGGTCAGGGAGGTGGGCGAGGGGGGGGGGAGGTTGGCCCCGTCCCAAAGTTTGCTTTGGGGCCCTGGCTTCTCTAGTTACGCCCCTGCTTACATGATAGCTAAAGACCTAATGAAGGGCCCTAAGTCTGCCTTCTTTGTATATTTTCTTGGCCCTGCCACAGGTAGGGCCCATTAGAGATGCCTGGCAGTTTTACACTGACAAGCATAATATTAAGCAGTACATGAGTAATGTGGTGTTTTATATGAGCAATCTAATGAAATTCCCTATAAGGACTAGATTTTTTTTTAAAACAAAGTTTAATAAAGAAAAAAGCAAAAAAATCCCAAATATAATAAAAAATAAATTCAAATTTTTCCTTACCTAATCTCTATAGAAAAAAATTAAATAAATAAAAACCTGTATATAACTGATATCACTGCATGTGTAACAACTCAGACTATAAAAGCATCGCATTGTTTATATCACAAGGTGAATGGAGAAAAAAAAAAAAAAAATTTGTATTTTTGCTTACTATTCCCCAGAAAAGTTTAGAAAGCAATACAAAAGTTGAATGCACTGCAAAATGAACAAAAAATTTAAAAGCCACCATGAAAGGGAACAAGCCCAAAACCAGCCCCCATTAAAAAAAAAAAAATGTTGTGGGTCTTGGAACATAGAAACAGTAATTTGTAATTTTTTAAAGTGCTTTTGTTAATTTAAAATAAAAAAAAGATATACATTTGTTATTGAAATAATCAAAGTACCCTAAAAAAAAACTTATCACGATTTTGACCAACGTGAACTGAATTAAAAAACCAAAAACAAAACAGAATTTTTTAATAAAAGGTTACCTAATTTTATGACCCAAACTGAGCCCCCCCAAAAAAGAAAAACCACCCAGATATGGATATGTCAATATAAAAATAAAAGATTTACTTCCATTGCGGCAATAAACAAAATGTACAAAATGAAAAACAGTTTTCTCCTTAAGAGGCTAAACAGGAACATGTTTAACTTGAAAAATTATATAAATGGCCCCTACAAAAAGTATGTGGAAAAACTGTTTCATGTAAAACTACTCAAAATACAAAAGACTCTGTAAAGGCGACAAGCCTTCTTTAATATAAGAACTGTAAATGGGTGTAAGAGCAAGAGCATTAGAGAGCTACAAAAAAGCCTAAGACAATTACTTAGAATGAAATAATATTAACACTTAAGTAGATTTATAAAATTCTGGCTGATCCACTAACCCCTTAGGATTTAGAGGGAGGTGTTTCCTTTTTTGGGCAGATTGGTTCATGCCTGATAGGTATCTTACTTTTGTCTACTTCAATAGAGGAAACCAAATTTCTAATGTTACCCATATTCCTTCCCTTTATCCATCTTTTTCCTGCCCTTGGCAGAATTTGATGTTATTATGTAACTATGTAATAAGCAGGAGGTAAACACCAGGAGCATGGCACATGACTGCATTTGAGACTGACTTTCAGAGGCATTTCAGCAGCAGACAGTACTTTAGTAAGTGATCAACCATTCCACTTTGAAACCACTTGTACACGATTTAAAATTCATGAAACACCCGTAAAAACTGTCCTTCCCAAAAAACCCAAGGGAGCACAGAACCCCACAGGGAATACTCTGTCTATTATAGTTTTTTTTATTTTTATTGTGGGCCGAACAGTTACAGTATCTCACAAAAGTGAGTACATCCCTCACATTTTTGTACATGTTGTATTATACCTTTTCATGGGACAGCACTGAAGATATAACACTTTGATACAATGTAAAGTAGTCAGTGTACAGCTTGTATAACAGTAAATTTAGTGTTTCCTCAAAATAACAACACACAGCCATTAATGTTTAAACAAAAGTGAATACACCCCTAAATTAAATGGACAAATTGTGCCCAATTGTGCCCATGGTGTCATGTGATTCTTTAGTGTTAAAACGTTTCAGGCTGGAATAGAGAGCTGGTGTGTTAAAGTTGGTGTTATCGCTCCCACACTCTCTCATACTGGTCACTGGAAGTTCAATATGGCAACTCAAATGGCAAAGAACTCTCTGAGGATCTGAAAACAAAGAATTGTTTCTCTACTCACAATTCCTACTCCATACAAAGATGGGCAGCACCTGAAACTGAGCTGCAGCATGGTGGCCAAGACAATACAGCAGTTTAACAAGACAGGATCCACTCAGAACAGTCCTCGGCATTGTCAATCAAAGAAGTTGAGTGCAAAATAGATGTCTTTCCAAAATAGATGTATAAGTGCTGCAAGCATTGCTGCAGAGGATAAAGCGGTGAGGGATCAACCTGTCAGTGCTTGGTTCTTACACCGCACATTGCATCAAATTGGTCTGCATGGCTGTCGTTCTAGAAGGAAGCCTCTTCTAAAGATGATGCCAAAGAAATCTCACAAACACTTTGCTTGAAACAAGCAGACTAATGGAGCCTAAGGATGACTTAACTATTTTCCTGTGGTCTGATAAGACCAAAGTAAAATTACTTGGTTCAGATGGTGTCAATGTACTCGATGATAACCAGGTGAGGAGTACAAAGACCAATGTGTCTTGCCTACAGTCAATCCTGGCAGTGGGAGTGTCATGGTTTTTGGGAGCTCAGATAATCTGCCATTGTGGGATGACTTGAGTCATTGAGGGAACCATGAAGACTCAACAATGTACTGTAGCATATTACACCAGCACATGATCTCCTTCCTTAGAAACGGGCCACAGAGCATATCCAACATTAAAACGACCCTAACACAACCTCTAAGATGATTACGAGCCTTGCAAAAGTAAATGAGGTAAAGGTGCTGGACTGCAAGCGTGTCTCCAGAACCTAAATCCTACTGAACAATACTGTGGGCTCCCTCTATAGAAGGCTGGAGGACCCAATGGGTCTCTAAGGCCATGTTCATGAAATCAACTGAATATACAAATACTAACTCTTTCTTCCCTTCTTCTCACATCTGCGCCAAAACCTGTATGCGACATCTTCTCTAATGAGTTGCTCTCTTCTCTGAACAATCGTTCTCTTCCCTAGAACTTACCACAAAAATATCTTAGACTCCTTTTCCAGCACTTCCATATTAATTCTCACCTGTGTATAAGCTCTTCATCCATAGAACCCCAAATACTAATAGTGCCTCCTTTGGTGCCGCACACAATAATTGTATCCCAAACAACGAAAGTGCCCACAGCAATTTATAAGACCCACATTTGTGCCACCAGTAGGTAGGGTTCCCCGACATCCCCATATTGTAGACAGCACTTATGAAGATGCTCTTTTTATTATAATTACTTATGTAGACCAGGGCCACCCCCAATACTAATAGTATAGATACAGGCCACTTCCAGTAAATTAGAGAGGGAACATGCGCCGCGCCCCCAGTAAATTAGGAGAGAGACAGGACCACCCCCAGTAATTAGAGAGGGAGACAGGACCACCCCCAGTAATTAGAGGGAGAGCAGGGCCACCCCCAATAACTGACAGAGGTAGACAGGGCCACCCACCAATAATTTTGTCATGTAAAAAGTAGGCCCCTCCTTATAAATTAAGCCGCTAAATAGGGGCACCCCCAGTAATTAAGGGAGTACATATAGGGTTGCCCCTATAATTAGAGAGTCAGATAGGCTGCCCCTCATAAATTAGCGGGAGGCTGAGAATGGGCTGCCCCAGTATTAAGGCGAGTAATAGGGCCTCTCCAGTAATTAGAGAGAGAAGATAGGGAACCCGATAGTTATCGCGCGAGACTACAGCCCGCAGAAGATAGCCCATAGATAGATACCCCCAGTAGTCGATAGTCCATAGAAATAGAACAGCCCATAGTAGATGGACACAGCTCCCCATAGCCCATAGTGAGACAGCCCATAATTATATAGCAGTCAAGTTAGAAAGCCCATAGAACAATATACACCCATAGGATAGAATACCTATAGGTAGAAAATGCGCCAGCCACAGTAGATAGAATCTAATAGGTAAGATAAGCCCATAGGGTAATAGGCTCCCATAGTAGGATACTCATAGGTTGATACACCATAAGTAGATAGCCCATAGGTAAGAAGCACCCATTGTAATAGGCAGCCCATAGGTAGATTACAGCCCATTGTAGATAGGGAGCCCATTGGGTAGTATACGAGCCATTGTAAATAGCGACCCATTGGAGATAGTCCATAGTAGATAGGGTAACCCCATAGTAAGACAGCCAATAGTAAGTAGCCCTTAGCTAAGAATAGGCGCCCATATTTAAAAAATGTAAGAACTCTTCACCTGGGCAATTTCCTTACCTCTTCTCTTCATCCAAAAAACATCAGTTTGAGATTCCATCATGGTACATCAGGCTGCAGATCAGGGGCGCAATGACATATCACATTTATGCGCTTCCCGTCCAGGGAAATGAATATCCTATGCCTAAGAAACTGCCTGCACCACGCAGTTGGCAGTTCTGATCACTGCATCACTGGGTCTATGTAACCCAACAATGCAGATGTGTGGCTCAGGGGTTCTGCTGGGCCACCCGTGCTCAAGGACCGGTGATGGTCCGTGCGCCGTAGTCCGGACTGCGAGGGCCCCAATGGGGGAATCACAATAGCCTATCTGTATCGGTCATGTGCCTTTGCCTACAGCACTATTCTGAACCGTCAAATGACTGAAATGGTGGATAGCAAATCACTGACTGCAGTATTGACAACCCCATCAGAAAGAGCAAAAAGGTAAACAGAAGACTAGAGAGAACCGAGCACTGAGATATCGCTCGCGCACTGCGAAGAAGGGTGAGTATAGGCCTTTATTTTATTGCGGACAATCCAGGAGCTGCTCCTCTCTATTAATTAGTTTAGGAAACTGGACAACTACCTATAAACCCCTTGAGATTCCTTCGCACCATATATTAACGCCACACATGATAACGTCAACAACGTACTTTAACCAACTGATTTGTCCACCTCTTACTAATTTTAACCACTTAAAGATTACCAGGGATGCTACGATTATACCTTTAAAATGATGTTCAAGTACTGTCGAGTCGATTTCAAGTTCTGAGCTGCACTCGGTTTTCAGTCAATTGGCTATCTACAGGTAATTTGGTATACATATCTCTATCTTTTTTGTTAATCTGACTGCATGTTGTATCCCAAAGTATATAGTTTGTAGTATTGTCAAAACTGCCTTGAAAAAAAAATACAAATCCTCGATGACTGTTCTTCTACAGAGCAGTCATCATTAGATCTCTTGGTGCCTCGCCGCTTCTGATATGTAGTAATGTAATGAGCCAAAACAAAATAAAGCCTCTTTGTCAATGCTATTTTTCTCTTTTTGAATGTAAAACGTAGCAATTACTAGAGATCGGTCGATCTTTTTGTTTCTTCAAAAAATAAGGTGTTGAATCCTTCCATCTATTTTTCTTTCACCTCTATTTTTTCATCATATAGTCCTGCAACTCGGATGTCTTGAACCTGCATATAATTGTCTTTAAACACCAATGTATAGATTGTATATTTGGAACAACCTTTTAACAATCCTATAATACAAGTTAACTCTAAAACATTATTATGTATCTGTTCATCACAAAGCTCACAGACACCGACCACATCCATGCAACAGCCTAAGAACGAGCTGCTCCTGTCTATGGTACTGAAGTGTACAGTTTATATATGTCTATATTTATCTATACATGGGTGAGTTTAACTATATGCAAACCACCTGTTGACTATAAATGTCTGAATGGAGGCCATCTAACTCTCCACAACCTAGCAGCTACTAATTGGAGAGCTAGCTTGTACAGTGGCAGTGGGCTGTCCAGGAATGGAAGCAGGGCTTGTTTAATACGGTTCTCCTTTCCGATACTTGTATATACCAGTACTCAGTGACACTGTAATACAAATTAGCAAGAAGCCACCTGACTTTCTGCTAAGTAGCCATCCCCGGGCATCATGTTGATCTCATAACTGCATAAGCTCTGGTGTGTATCAGATTTGAGATCAGATTATCATTTAGTGCTGGAGATATTTCCCCTAAACTGGGCCTGATATTCAGCCCTCATTTAGAAAGGACATCTCAAGAAAAAAAACAGTTAAAAACGCCTGCTACATGTCTTTTTCTGACCTTATGGGGGCACAATATGTAAACATAAAAAAATAAAGACATAAAATACAAAACACAAAGAATAAAAAACTGAAAGCCCAAACATATACTTTAGCACCCACCCCGACCGACACTGAATCCCTGAAAACTTTATATCACCTATATAAAAATGTGAATAATAGACATTAATTTTTTTTCACCACATTTTCTTGAGAAACGGCGGAAGTCATCTTGCCAGGGCACTGGATTCCTTGCGAAATGAAGAAAGTGGGATGGGGTTTATGTGGAAACTTTTTTTCTTCTTCTTTTCTCTATTTTTTATCATTCCCCCAAAGAAAACAAGGTTTTTTTAAGTGACTTGAACACTCCTTTAATTTATTATTAATCGTATCGAGGCTTTTAAAATAGTACCTTCAAAACAAAAAATAAATTATTTAAGATTGAAATATCATATTTACCAGATAAAGTAAAGATAAAAAAATGGGGATCACTCCATGTTTGAAAAAGAAAGTGTAGAATCACTTTGTAATTTGCCAGTTTTATAAGAAAAGAAGTAAAGTTTAAATCATCAAATTCAGCTGCCTAAAACTGAATGTAAAACTTGAAAAACTTGCAACTTATGTAAATGTTACATAATAGAATTTAAACGCCCTTGATTTCGACACACGGCATATAAGGATCAGTAATCCCGCAACTTAGAAGCTGTTCAGCTGCTAATTAACAGTAATCAAAACCCTGTAACAGCAGGAAAAAGTACCTGAGACTTCAGTTCCCACCTTTTGGAACCCTTTAGACAGCCACAGGCAATGCAGGCTGCAAGATGTCTAAATGGAAATAAAAAATATTGCTGGCTCATGCTTCGCACTGCTAATTGGGTCAACCCTTGCGCCAAGATCGTGGGGTACCGATACATTATCATGGCAGCTGGAAGCCTTATGATGGCTTGCCCATCGCCACCCATGTCGCCCATGTTTTAATATCACTACAAGCAAGGAAGTGATATAAACTATCCTTTGTACACCACTTCTGAGCATTTTAATAGAAAAGCAGAAGGATGTATTAAAGTCGTAACCCCTTATTGGTCAGAGAATCCTAGGGGTCGTTCTGTTAAAAGTAAAAAACAAAAAAAAAAAAAATTACAAATGTTTAAAAAGCATACAATAAACAATAAAAAAAAATAAGCCATTTTTTCAATAATAAAAAAAAATTTACACATTAAACATGTATTGAATCGACTGCTACATAAAGTTCCGATCTATTAAAATGTAACAATTTATCCTGTACGCTGAACACTGTGGAAAAAATGCGAAATGGCAAAATTGCTTTTTTTGGGGGGTCATTTCATGTGTCCTAAAAATTGTAACAAAGAGTGATCAAAAAGTCACATCTATCCCAAAACAGTACCAATAAAAAGTACACGTCAGCCCCCAAAAAACGCACCTTCCTCAGTTTCCATATGGTGACGAGTACAAAACAAAAAATTACTGAACTCAGAAAATGGTGCTGCGACGGTGATTTAAGAAATAGAAAATGTTTGGATTTTTTTTTTTTTACAGTACTAAAACTTAACGAAAACCCTGAATATTTGGTGTTTCCAGAATCATATAAACCTACAGAACACAGAAAACTCATAATTTAAAAATGAAACCCCATGCAAACCTGACGCAATTTTTTTTGCGGTTTCTTAGTATATTCTATGGCATGGTCAATGACCATCCCTAAACCCATTAGAAAGTACATCTTGTCCCAGCGAAAAATAAGCCATTTCATAATGTATCCCCACACGAGATTTGAAAAGTATACAACGTTATGGTTCGTGGACAGGTAGGGAGTCAAAAATAAGAGCATATATTATGACCAAGCTGTTCAAAGGTGTTAAGTGTCATGCTTGCAAAATACAAAACTAGGGCAGAAGATCGAAGTGAAAAAACTAGGATTTTTTGCCATGGATCTCTTCACTTTGCAGCAATTTTGAATGCTCGTTTTGGACTTAGATTAACATCATCCAATTTGGCTAATACAGATCATGGTATTCAGACTCAGAATAACAAAACTGTATCCTCATTTAAAGAAGTACACATGTGACTTCTTTTCTTTCCTGGCACGATTCAATTTAGAATGGAAAAATTGAACTGAGTGCTGCTATCATCCTAGAATTGAATGGAACTTGGTATTTGACCAGAAACTGAACATTGGAATCCATCATTAACAGCTGGCAAAAAATGTTGGTTTTTCCAATCAGCTGAAGTGTAAATTTGGTACAAATTCTAAACAAAATGGGAAAGTTATAAAAGAATACATACAACTAGAAATTAAACCAACAAAACAAATTACACAGCAAATGCCGCAGAAACACAAGTTAAATTTTTGACAGAACACCTAAAGAGAACAAAGGAAGCTTAACAATGTACACACGTTGAGGTGGCCTAATTAATGAAAGTGATATTCATGATTGAACCCAAAAAATCATGCATTGGCCAGGGAGGGCCGATTTTCCCAAATATTATTTTTTTTTGTATAACGTGTTTACTGTATCTTTGTTCATAACATATAAGGATTGTCACATGCGTTTTTATTGAAGTTAAATTTACCTTCAAAATTGGCTTCTATACCAGCATAAAATAAAACATCCTGATTTAGAGTATATTTTGAAACATTTCTGAAACGTATTTTTAAAAATCCTATCCCCATTGTTTACAGTGAAAAAATGCCTCAAGACTTGACATTCCCTTGCATCCCAAAAATCAGCTCACTATTTTCGCGTATAAAATACGTTGCTTCATGTATCGAATACTAAGCTTATTTTACACATTATATTCGATGAGGAATGATTTTAATACTTGTCTGAATAGGCTGATTTTGGGTCCATTTCTTCCAGTGGCGTAAAACAAAACGCACTAAAAAAGTCCCAAAAAGACACCATTGTTAACATACCCTAACACATAACAATAATACATTGTCTCGAAGATGAGAACATCAAGATTTGACAGAAAAAGCAACATAGATAAGAATAGAGTTTGATAAAACACAGTAGGAACAAAATATGTTTTTCTACGTTTTCCCTACTTTTTTATGTTATACAGTAAAGAAACCACCGGGACTGCAAAACATAATCGTAACAGTCATAGAATAAAAATTAATAGACTTTTTTTATCTTGCATCAATAAAAATTGATCTTATAAGCCAGGAATTTATCTGTTAGCCAACAGCAACAAGTTTTTAAGACTTTTTTTCAGCAAAAGTAATAGAACTCAAGGACATGAACAAGCGGAACACAAGATCTCGATCTCTAATGAACACGGAAAATTTGTGGTTAGGTGCTTGGATGGTTTCCCAACCTAGCAAAATTGATTCTGTCAGCTACTCTTTGAAAATCGCTTGATTAGTGCAATTTTTTTTTAAAGAGACCTGTACTATTTCCTGACATGTCTTTATAGTCAACACTAGTATTCTTATGAAATAACAATTCTAAGCATACATTTATCCTCAAATCTATGTATTGTGTTCCTCCTCAATTACAGCTAAGAATGCATTACAAATGTCACAGCATACTGGATACCAATATGGTTCCTCTGCACAGTCTGATTTTAGTCCAATAAGTTTCTGACAGAATCAAGTGTGTGCATGACACACCCCGTTCAAGAATTGGAAAGGTAATACCCATCTGACCAATACAGCTATACAGTTCTAAAAGAAGATAGCACAACATAGAGTAATAAGCAGATGAAGCGTGAAAAGTGTTTTATTTTATAGGAAAAAAAAACAATGTACTAAAACTTGTATCCAGATCTGTCACAGGTCTTTTCTTTAAGTAACAACAAAAGATTTAGCAGTATGAAGTTTTTGTACCTAGAGCTCTCCCTTATTCCCTTTCTCTTCCTTCCCCTATATTTATGTTATTCATTATCATTCATGTCTTTATATTGGTTTAAACACAAATATAATTAAATCAATATAGATTTATTGATCTTTATGTTGTACATTAGGTAAGTTTTAATTGGTACTTTATAAAAAAACACGTCTGCAAAAATTTTGGCCATTCTTTGTTCAATATGTGTTAAAATGCTATTTTTCTGCATCAAACGCCCCACAGATGCAACAAAAACTGAGAATTTTTTTTTAATTCATAATTCGTTTCTTCCACATGAGATTTCCAAAATATTTTTCTCTGCTCTTGTCTGAAAAACAGATGCTATTAAAGTAAAACTAATTTACTTGACAGGATGGTTTCATAAAGACAGAATGAGTTCAGTTAGATGAGTAAACTTTATTTTGCGTGTCCTTATCTTTGCATTTTGAAATTTACTAAAAATGTTTGTTAATTTGTTTCTGGAATAATCCTTCAAAAATTGTAATTTATCACATCTCTCTAATGGCAAGTTTATACTAAATGAAATAAAGGTTGTTTAACTCTATGTAGCTCTATACGAATATTTATGGATCATGTGAATCTAAAAATATTCTAGAAGTAACTGATAGTTTATTTTAAAGCCAACTTGATAAGGTGCACAATGACCCATGACCTCAAATCTCTCGTCTGTTGACCAGATCTCAATATTAATTATGCCTATAAAAACCGTTTGATCATATAATCCTTATGTGTTCATACTGGACTTTTCATACAAATATCGTTTTACTTCTCTTTGTCTCTATTTTAAATCATGCAATGCAAGCTACCTCCGGTGAGTAGGTCTTAGTAACAGACTCACCTCATTACATTCCAAGAAACAACTGAATAACCGACTAAATTCTCGTTTTGGTTACTTTAAGATTAATGTCATAGGTTTAGGTCAGCAGGAGAGACAAGGAAAAGGCAGATTTATTATTATCTGAGCATCCCAAGTGATCTTTCTGATTTAACAGTGAGTGAGACCTAGACCCTCTGACCCCCAAATACACCAGGTAAAAGGATATCCCTTAGGTTTAAATAGACTGATCGCGCCGCCAAGGAACTCTGAGTCTTTCATCTTGTACAAATATTTAAAAAAACTTCGAAGCACAAATATTTGATCATACAGGAAAAACCCCACAGGTGATATGATTAACCCTGGGAGATATATCAGGTTCACCTGCCATCCCAGTGACACAGCAATCAACCCACCCTCGCTTTTGTATAAGTATAGGTGCTCAGATACCATGATATTACATAATGAAAACTATACAATCCATACTGATACAACTTAATGGTGTATTAAAGGGTATAAATGACAGCGAATAATTGGGGAATTCTTTTCATTTCAACCCAAAAGTAGACAGCCTCAGAATATTGCGCAAACCTAGAATATTGGTACTATATATTCTTCAAACATGATACAGCAACCTATAAGAAGACCAACCAACATAGAAAACTTTTCATAAAACATTTTTAATTATATTGATGTTAAACTGGCATTTTAAGATAACTTGCATATTTAAGATTTACTAAACTTGTATTCATGTAATGTAGGTAAATTACAATTTTGTGAAATTTTGCAGCAATTTTGAGAAATACAACTGTGATGAGTAATAATACCAAATACATACAAAAGTAGTTCACAACATCTAACGCGTTTTTTCAGATTCTCATGATGTTAGCGGACACATTTTATGTTACCATCTCTCATTGGGAAGAAATTACTAAGATTAAAAAAGTCAGAAGATCAAACCTTAGCTGATAAACTTACAATATGTAATCCGCATTCATGGATGTCCCCATAATTTAATGGCAAATGTTGAGAAATGTAAACTGTGCTCCACACTCTTTCATTTGGATCTCTAACAGTTAGAGACCACCACACTTAACATCTTAGCTCATTGCAATTTAGGCGTGCTGAAACTAATGTGGAAGTGAAAAAATTATAATTGAATCAATGGAATGCATAGCTACAATGCATTCCAGAGTCCATTTTTGGAGACCTTCTTTAAGAGGTTATATATCAAAATGGAATATGACTAGAACCAAGTCTAATCGGGAAAAAAAAGGTGTGACAGAAGTCCCCCCCTGCCACAAGGTAATTTACCATGTTAATCAGCATGACCCACGATTGGTGCTAGTTTAATAGTCTAACGGTCCTGCTTTCTATCGCGTTGCTGCTCCTTTGCATATTGCCCATGGCAGAATTGGGTTGTATTTTTGGGCAGCACAGAACACATGTTATGGTTGATGGGACTAAAATGACCTATTTCAATGTCAATAAAGAACCATGATATAGATCTGCCATAAAGAAATAGGGAACTTTGAGCAATTTGGTCGATTGCTTAACACACCCAATGATGTTTGCAGATTCTAAAATAATTATTACATTATGGTTTATCACAACAACTGAATATACTGACATCATAGAACATGAAAGGGGAACATGTATAGAAACCTGTGCCTGACTCGCAGTTCTACCCTTTTTGTAAAATAATGTATGATACATAATATATGAAAGTGCTCAACAACACTTTATAAATGTTCCCTTTTACGCCAAAAGTAAGTCTCAGCCATGCCCACTCTTTAAACAGTATGGTTTTTGTACAACAGTTATGTGCCTAAACATTGATGTCTGCTTTTTTCGTGCTTGAACAAATACTGTGCGACAGACCCTATGCATCTTTGGCCACATTCAAAAGAAAGTTCCATTGTCATGAACATGATATGCGCCAATTTTTTATGTAAGACTGTTCATAAATATAAAAGACAGGGCTAGTTCATTTTTTTCTCGTCTCAAGCAAGCCAGAAACCTGGCACAGCCCCATTCATATCATGCATGTCACCTCCACAGTGTGCAATAAATATTAAATTATTTCAGAAATGTTATTAAACGTTAAATAAAAAGTTAAAAACTACCAATAATTTTAAAACGTGAAAAAAATAAAAAGAACACCCTCCACTCCACGCAAAAAATGCCTACCTCCCCAAAAACCATACGTTCAGCATTTACACAAAGCATTTTTAAAAGTTGTCATGTGCTCAGCTATTTCAATGTCCCTAGTATGACAAATTATCGTCACTTATATAAAGCTCCTATGTATCTTTGAAAGTGTACTAAATAAAAAAAACAACTTTTATTTATAAATAATTTAAAATATTTATAGTAAAAAATAACCTCTACAATGACATAATTAAACACATGCCGACATCAATTTGTTTCCAATATGAAAAACAACAAAGACAAAAAGACAATGTGTTTTACTCAATTCAATAACTGTTCCATCTCTATGAGTAAACCATCGACACCTAAAACTGCCTATCATCAGGAAAAAACGTCCTGATAAGACGTATCCCCAACGGAACCTAATCCTATTATAACGTTGTAATCAGACAACCATCCAAAACAAAACTGCTTTATAGCAGAAAATAATTCCACTAATTCCACCTAAGCAATTCAACACTAATATAATTGTGAATGTTGTAGTCAAAAAATGTACTCATAAATTAAACATTAAGGTCCCACATTTTTCGGCACCTCACCTCTGCCTCATCAGGGACAGGATTGCACACAGAGCGCAACCTGGCACGCATATGGAGCCATACTCCTTTTGCTCGTTACATATTTAAACACTATTCGAGCCTACCAAGTCTGTCCCCTGATGAACAGTGAGTTGCCGAAACATTGTCGGGACATAATGGTTATATTTGATTACGCATTTAGGTGCTATTTCTTTTGATAGAATTCTTTTTTATTATTTACTAAATAAAAGTTATTTTAAACCTTTTATTATGTTTTCCAATACATAATCATTGCGTGCTGGTATATATACCTGCATTTAATTATAAATGTTTGCCTGTGAGATGTTTATGTTATTAAATTATTAAAAATTTCAGATACTCCACACCTACAAAAATGTTCCCTGTTAGGAGGTTTGTTTTTCAACATAGCGTTTTTGAATCAATTTGATCCGAAATCTATCCAAAAAACCAGCGTTGATCGATTCTAAATGATCCGAATGTATTCACAATGCGCACGCGTATCTGGGATGCGCGCTGATGCAGCAGTGATCGCAACCTTATAGTTTTAAATAGGGCTCCAAACACCGTATCCAAGAAATGTGATGATTCCCGATCTAGCTCAAACAACGCCATGTTCAATATAACCTCAATGATGTTTGTTTATTGTGTATTCTATCCCAATCCTAGCCATTTGTCTAAAAATTCCTAATATGAAAATGCTATTTCTAAAGTTAAAGATGTTTTCTTACCACTGTCACCCAATCCCATTAACACCTTGGCCATCCATATCATCCTTAATAGCAGGCAATGTGTATTCGTTTTTAACAATGCCTAACACTCCAGGTTTCATAAGTATTAATTTATTTCACCAATATTTGCAATTGTTCACCATGCGGCATAAATATTACCTTTATTCTGCACTTTAGTACTATTACAGTGACACCAATTTTATATAATTTTTTTATTGTTTTTATTTTTATTTTGTTACTCTTATATTAGCTTTTTTCTGCGTTTGAGTTCTATTAGAGCTACACCAATTTTATATCTATTTTTATGTTTTATTTTTGTTGTATTATTCTTGCATTATAAAATCATATATTTTTATTTTTTCATTGACAGAGCTGGGTTAGGGCTTTTCTATGGAATTGTCTCTAGTTTTCATTGGTACCATTATGGGGTATGCAAAACCTTTTGATTGATTTGAATGCCAGTTTTTGGAACACAGGATGAACAAAGAACATTTCTTGAATTTTGCAAGGCGTTCACCATGAAAAATAATTGATGTTTGGTGGGACATGTATGAAAATAAATCACCATCTTGGATAGATAATAACTTCTCAAGAGTTATGTATCATTCATCATTATTATGAAAATCTTCTGACAGCAACTTATTTTTGTATTTTTTTTTTTTTATTTTTCTTTTTTTTTAATATGAATTATACGACATTTTTGTGCCACATTTTTCCTTCGTCAACACAACATAATGGGGCCATCATAGAGTCGAGTGCAACTAGATCGCCCCCGTTTTATCTACAAAAGTGTCCTGTCTGATGCATCATGGGCCAGATTTTGGCGCAGGACAGTTCATACATCTATCAGGCATAAAATTGGAGCATCCCCTTCATCACAATCGCCCCTTTTACTATTATTTGTTGTTCGAATATAGATGTATGGTGTTGATACGAAATCTGTATAGAATAATACAATAATTAGATTATTTAAATAAATGTTTGTGCTACCACTATCTGCCATTTTCATTTTTCCATCAGTGGAACAGAGTGAGGGCTTGTTTTTGTGGGATAAACTGTAGTTTTCATTAAAATGTTTTAGAGTATATGTAAAATGTTGGATCACTTTTTATTACATATTATTTAGGTGGCAGATAACAAAAAAAGCATTTCTGAAGTGTTATCTCGTGAGTGCCTATAATATATTTTTTTTTTGTACATTTTTATTAATATGGATATAGCCTGTGTAAGGTCTTTTTTGAGATAAAGCCTATCTTTTCTTGGTACCTACATTAGGGTACATATGTACATTTCGATTCCTTTATAATTGTGTTTTTTAGTTTTTTTCAGTTGAAGAAGAAAATGGTAAAGCAATTTTAGCATGTTCCTTCCTCTCATTTTTGCTTTGAATAAGCAATCATTTATGCCTGTATGATTGTTTGTTTTTAAACCAATGAACACAGATTCGTTATTAGTTGAAAATCACGCTAAGTGCCTCTAGATATTTTACAACTTAATAGTTCTTATTTTACCACATTCCATATTTTTAATTTTAAACCCTTATTTTTGTCCCACAATATCTTGTAGATGCAATCCATATAATTTGCTTGACACTTATGCACTTCCTCTTTTTATGATCAGTATAAGTTACTGCCAGTACTAGTAAATTTTCTACTGGCAAATAATTACACTCTCCTCTTAAAAGGGTCTAGTAGACACACCTACAAGCAACCTACAAGGCTTTGTCACACCGCCACTGCTGCCTACAGCAATGCACTACCATCCTGACAAGACCCAAGTGAGCATAGCTCCTTCTTTTTAGAACTACCTAAATGGTGTGATTGCTATTAAATGGCGACATCGTAGCCATGAATCCAGCGGCATATGGTTCAATCCTATTTCATTGCAGTGAAGCCTCTGAATCATTCGGCGTCCTCCCACCTTGCAGTGGACCACAGCGCCCCAGTCCTGGGCTTGTGCCAGCCATGAAAATAATGTAACTGTATGGCCTGTTGTGAGTAAGTGCCTTAAAATTTAAATATATGTGAATTAGCCGACACATGTTGAAAATATAATGTGGTGAAAATACATAATGTATGTGAAAACATAAATAAGGTGACATTATCCCCAAACACATCTAACATCATTTTTTAGTCTATATTTGGCGACTAAAAAACAACTGTTTGACATCTCGGGGGCCATAATTGTGATGTAAATGAACTGTCGTACACCAAACTAGGCGCATTTTAATATGCGGTGAACGACACCATTCAATGTGCTAAAATTAATGCGCTTGGCGCCTACCATAATCGAATTGCGACCTATTGAGGCGCATAGAACACATCATTACAAGTTAATACTTGGTACGGTGCATTACAAGTATGTGTTAGGCACATTTCATATACTTGTAATGATAAGCTATGCGCCTCCATGCGTGATGTGCCTCGATAGGGGCATTACATAAGCTTCTAATGATATTCTATGTGCCACGATTTGTGCTAATCACGGCACAAAATATTTAATTGGTAGAGTATATAACGCCCCTATCGAGGCACATCGTGCAGGGAGGCGTATAGCTTATCATAATAAGTATATGAAATGCGCCTGACACATACTTGTAATGCGCTTAACACATACTTGTAAAATGTGAAATGCACCTAACACATATACACTTGTAATGATGTGCTATGCACCTCAATAGGCGTATTTCATTATGGAGGCGCATAAAGCATCATTTTTAGGCGCATTATGTTTACTATGCAAGGTATACCGGACGCCAGATTTTTGATAGTTACACTTTCTGGCGCACTTATACTTATTTATAGCGCCTAAAAACTGACGTAGCACCACCAATTTTCGGACATCTCGCCCTTAGGGTAACATGTATGAAGGAAAGCGCGTCGAAGTGAATTGTCGAGTCTCTTTTTTAGTGTATAATGCATCTGATGTATGAAAGTGGTTTTTGTGTGTTCATAAGTGAAGTGTAAAGTTCGACGCACCTCACAGAACTTAGGCGCATAAGTAATGGTCCTAAAACGTATTAAGTTTATAGACATGCTATTCTAATGACTTCTCTCATTTCCAGCCTGTCAGTGAATAGAAACTGTGGTACTTATCCTGCTTGGAGGACCGCAGGCAGGAGGTACCACCAATACCCATGCTGTGTTGGCTCTTGCTATATGTAGAATAAATGGTGAGATCTTTCTATATTTTGTGGATATTATATATTTTTATTTGAATTTTCTGTGATCACATTTTTCAATAATTAAATTTTATACAGTTTGATAATTATAATAAATTACTTTTTATTATTGTACTGGTTTAAGTTGAGAAATATTGGACATTTTTGCCTTACAGCAAATCTAGCTTCACTTCGAGTCTTCAGACTCAGACAGACCACATTGAAATAGGTCTGCCTGTCGGAGCAGTAATGCGCCTAGTTTTGCCGAACCACATTCCTATATGTGTCTAATCTTACGAATGTGGTGCAACGCCCCCAGAACATCCCTTCATGTTAGGCGCATTCGAAAGTGTTGTCTACGAACACTGCTCATAACACATTCATTAGGCGCATTAGACATCGTAGCTGGCTCAGTTAGGTGCATTGTACACCAGAAAAAGGGTGAAAAACCATTTCATACATGTCGCCCTTTATTCCTAAATATTTGACAATCTAATGGTATTGCCAGACACCCATAAAAATGCTGCTCTGGTGTGTGCTCCCTTTGCTATAGTAGGGCACATCTATCTTTATTCAGTGATTCTTCCCTGCTATCCAGACACTCACAGCTTGTCAAATAGATTTCTCTCCTCAAGCCAGGGGCATTGCTAGGCTGTTTTATTCAGGGCACAAGCCCCAAATAAAACAGCCTGTGCCCCGAACCTCATACTTACCAACTGTCCCGGAACGTCCACGAGCCTCCTGCAAATAGGGGAAGTTTCCTGGATCCCCGCGACAGCTGGTAAATCTCCTGCAGAAGCAGCGTAGGGGCAGCATCATCAGACACTGCCCGACACCACTGAAAGCTGGGGCCGCCCGCCCGGCAGCTACACTGTGAAGCCCGTGCTCACAGTGTGATTGATGTGTGAGGGGCCTGGGAGCAGGCAGCAAAACTATTTGTCCCCTGCTGTCCCCCGGTGGGCCCCACCGAGCCGCTGTGGGCCCCGGAGGCAGTGCCGTTGCTCCCCGTGGCCCGTCCGCGCATCCGGCCACTGAACGCCCGGGCCCTGCGTCCCGAGCGCCCAGAGACTGGCACGGGAGTCGGGGACTGATGTCCCCGGGGCTGCGAGGTGTCAGCGGAGCACAGCGTCACTAGCACTGCACTCCGCTGATCTCCCTGGCAGGCTGCAGGCACTAGGCCTTCAGCCTGCCGGGGGCCTGCCCCTAATGGTGACGTAGGCGGCGCGGTGACGTCACTTCACCGCGCCCCTATGAAAGGGCGGAGGGCCGGCGGGGAGCTCGGAGCGGCCGGGGACCTGCCAGGAGCGGAGTCCGGAGCCAGGAAAATGGCTGGTTGTTTTTTTTTTTTAAAACTAATCTAAGGGGGCCCTGGCTATTAAGGGGGCCCGGCTATTAAGGGGCCCTGGCTATTAAGGGGGGCCCTGGCTATTAAGGGGGACCTGACTATTAAGGGGGGCCCTGGCTAATAATGGGGGCCCAGGCAATGAAGTGGGGCCCAGGCTACTAATGGGAGCCCTGGCGACTAATGGGCCCTGACTATTAAGGGGCCCTGGCTACTAATGGCGGCCCTGACTATTAATGGGAACCCTAACTATTAAGGGGGGCCCTGGCTACTAATGGGGGCCCTGACTATTAAGGGGGGCCCTGGCTACTAATGGGGGCCCTGACTATTAAGGTGGGCCGTGGCTACTAATGGGGGCCGTGGCTACTAATGGGGGCCCTGACTACTAATGGGGGCCCTGGCTTCTAAGGGGGGCCCTGGCTACTAATGGGGGCCCTGGCTACTAAGGGGGGCCCTGGCTACTAATGGGAGCCCCGACTACTAATGGGGGCCCCGACTACTAAAGGGGGCCCTGACTACTAAAGGGGGGCCCTGACTACTAAAAGGGGCCCTGGCTACTAAAGGGGGGCCCTGGCTACTAAAGGGGGGCCCTGGCTACAAAAAGGGGGCCCTGGCTACTAAATGGGGGCCCTGGCTACATAAGGGGGGCCCTGGCTACATAAGGGGGGCCCTGACTAGCTAAATGGGGCCCTGACTACCTACACACTAGCTAAAGGGGGCCCTGACTACCTACACACTAGCTAAAGGGGGGCCTGACTTCCTGCACACTAGCTAAAGGGGGGGGGCTGACTTACTACTTGCACACTAGCTAAAGGGGCCCCAAACTACCTTTATACTACCAAAAAAGAGACCCCTAACTGCCTGTATACTCCCAAAAGAGACCCCTAACTGCCTGTATACTACCTAAAGGAGCCTTAACAACTGCCCTGTATAGTACCTAAAAGAGACCCCTAACTGCTTGTATACTATCTAAAGGAGGCCCCTAACTACCTGTATACTACCTAAAAGAGACCCCTAACTGCCTGTATACTCCATAAAAGAGACTCCTAGCTGCCTGTATACTACCTAAAGGAGGCCTTAACTGCCTGTATACTACCTAAAAGAGACCCCTAACTGCCTGTATACTACCTAAAGGAGGCCCTAACTGCCTGTATACTACCTAAATGGAGTCCATAACTGCCTGTATACTCCTGCATTATCTCAAGGGGGTTAGTTCTCTCCCCACCCTCCAACTCCTTAGGATACTAGGCCTCTAAGTTATGGCTTGTACCCGCTCTCCCACCTCTGGGTAGTTTGTACAGAGGTGGGAATAGGTAAAGAGGTGCTGGAAAATTGAGGATTCTAAGATATTTGTGTGTAATTTCTGCAGGGATGAGTTGTGGCCGGGACAAGTCATCATGACGGTGTGGAACGATTTGCGAAGAAAAAGGAATAAAACGACTCATGAGAAGAGAACACCCATTTCCCATTAAAGTCTCCGGTGAGTCCCTGATTTCAGGGGTTATTTTACTTCTATATTGGATCAGTGCTGTATTCACTGTAATGTGATGTGACCTGAGCTGGTGTCTGACCACTATGTGGTCTCCATATAGCAGTGTTGTAGGTTATATCAGCGCGAGTATAGTGGCAGAGTACATGTGTCCCTGATTGTAAGAGTGAGGGAACACCTGACCCTGTGATAGGCGTTAGACTTCTACTTTCTTGCTGGTAAATATTTTAGAAGTTGGTGAGGTGTGTGACCAAGGGAAATGGGGAGGGGATATTGTATGTCGACTATTGGAGGGGGATATTGTATGGGTGGAGGGGGATATTTTATGTGGCTGGAGGGGGATATTGTATTGTGGGTGTAGGGGGATATTGTATGTGGCTGGAGCGGGATATGGATGAAGCTACTAAGCCCTGTGTCTATGATATGCTAGACTGACAGACGTGTGAGACAGACAGATATGTGAGATAGACAGATATGTAACTAACTTGATATTGTACTACACAATACAGTTCTGTTTTGCACACTGTATTATGTGGTAAAATGGGCGCATTTATGTCCGAGAGGCCGGTAATATTTTTACGTACAGTAGGGTGGGCCCCCCAAGATCAACTCCACTGTGGGCCCCAGACCCCCAGTCCGACACTGGGTGAGCCATCAAGCGAGAAGCCCTCACATCACTTCACTGCCGGCCAGCAGCTATGTCACCATGGAGAGCAGGAAGCAATGGTTCAGGTGAGCAGGAGATAAGGGGTCAGCAGCTGCTGGACATCAGAGTATTGTACCTGCTTTCTCCCACAGTTTTTCTGCCTCCTGCTGTGGTGTCCCCTCTGTGCTCTCCATAGAGAAATTCCCCAATATACAGTGCAGAGTCATCCTGCAGGGCAGGGTGACCCCTCCACCATACACAGAGAGCAGGCAGGTCTTTATTCTTTTAGTTTTGGGTCACACTGTGCTATTGCCCCTTTTGGGACCTCTGTTGGGATATATGAAAATATGGGAAAAACATATCCCAACAGATCCCACAACGTGTCCATAGGGGACAGCAGCAAAAACATGGTCACTTTTGGACTATGTTTGTTCTGTTTTGTAAATGCTTTCTGTGCTGGACAGAACAGTGCGGTCAGTAGAGCTATTTTGTCCAGGTCAGAAAGCTTTTCTTACTTTACCTTGTGAGAGCCTTTTTTCTGCAATGAGTTGTATTTTTGATGGTACCACAGAATGCACCGTATGTATATAAAATAAAAATTCTTCGTGAGTTGGAATTAGGAAAAAAATACAACTGTGCAATTTTTTAGAAGTTTTAATTGTTCTGGAGTTTATTGTGTGATATAAATGACATTATCTATATTCTGCAGATCAGAACAATGTTTGTGATAAAATATATGTCTAGTTTAGGCCTGATAAACATCTGTGTCAGAGGTTCTGTTTGGAACCTCTGGCACAGAGGTGAAAAACTAAAGCCAGGGGGATCTGTTCACTGCAGACACCAACGGCGACCTACGGATCCTATTAATTACAGTGGGTCTGTAAGGTTTCTGCTGTGGTGTCTGTAGTTGAGAAGGAAGAAATAGTTGCTGTTTTTCTGTCTCCACAACAAACACTATGGCAGAGATCTGATGGATCCACAGCAAAAAACCTCTGATGCAGATGTGAACGAGGCCTTACAGGGGGGTTTCAAAACTACTTGTAGTTTGTCAGTACATAAAGGGATGATTTAAAAATAAAATATTTATCTTGAGAACCCACTAATTCAAGTGTCGCAACAGTTCCTTGTGCAGCAAATTACAGGCCACAGTAGTGACCTGTAATTGGCTGCACATTGTCTGCAAATTCACAGTGAGCTAATGTGAATGTGAATTTTCCCCTTTTATTTTATGAGAAGTATACTTTCTTTTAGATTCTATTTTCAACAGTTATTGAAATACGCATACAGTTAGTGACAGGGATATACGTTTTTTCTCTGTAAAAATCCATGCCACAGCTCATGGGGCGTGAAAAATGCAGTGTGAACCCAGCCCTACAGAGCAAAACATAACACAGAGGGCCCGGGCCCCGGATGTTTTGGGACCCTAGCAACGCCCCTGCCTCAAGCTTTAATGTAACATAAAACCTAAGATGCTTGACTGGGTGGATTTTAGTGTGCATTTCCTTAAAGGGGTGTTATCGTTTGAGCTGTTCGTGCTGTTCTGCTAATTTTCTCAGATTGAGTTTGAAATCCAGGGGCGTGTCTCTCCTCTGAGCAGGCGTGTCTCCCCTCCCAGCAGGCGTGTCTCTCCTCTCAGCAGGCATGTCTCCCCTCACTGAAGAACTGTGACATCATCATTTTGTTTGAAGCAGGAGATGCAGAAGGTTGTCTGGATATAACAGCTCTGTAGCCTCCTGCATGCTTATTTCTGCAGCCTTGAGGCTCCAAACTTCAGCAAGCACCTGTCATATGTCTTAGTTTTCACACAAATGACATTGAAAGCCAGCAGCTTTAAATTCTAGTGGTCTTCACCCAAATTGTACTGACAACAGGCAGAGACCTTTACTCAACTACAAGGACAAATGTCAGCTTCAAGTAAAGATCTCTGCTTGCTGTCAGTAACATGAGAGTGAAAACAATGGAGGGAGATGCACTCAGCTTTTAGAAAAGACCCTGCTCAGCCTGTTACTAACTTGGGCTGTTGGTGCAGCGGTAGAGTTTTAGCTTTACAACGAAGGGGGTTTGGAGTTCTAGTCCCTCACAGAGCATTTTTTTTCCCCCCTAAATTCTCCACATATGTATAGAGACCTAAAATATATGTCAATCTCTATAATGATATATATATATATAATATATATATAATATATTATATATACACATACATAGCTCCCCTATATCATGTCTCATCCCACACAGTATATGCATTGTATCACATATGTTGGAAGTGCTTGGTGTGACTACTGTGACAATGGGACACTATATAGGGGAGCTTTGTGTGTGTATAAATAAAATTATAGATGTCTACACATATATTTTCATATCTTTACATATGTGTACAATTTATAAAAGAAAAAAAAAAGAAAACTACTGATGGGGCTTGAACTCCCAACCTCTCTCTTGCAAAGGTGATCACCTAAGCACTGCACTATACAAGCAGCTTATGCAGACACATTGTTGAATCCTTATGTTATACACTACAGACGATGACATCATAAGGAGGCAGGGCTTGCATTAGCCGAGGAATAGAATGCCCTTTTTTCAAAGTAGCAGCTTAAGGAAACTGGACCTGTGAGGAGGTGAAACAAACCTCTTGGCAAAAGCCCTTTAAACAGGCAGTCATTGCCCAGATCATCACCATAGAGCTGGGAGATAGATATAGAGCAAGCAGACCTTGGTTTCACTATCAATTTTAACAGCTCAGAGGGGAGTAAACACAGAGGGCCACATGTATGAATCCCGCCGGGTCGGGGCGCACCCTTCCGTCAGTTTTCCGGCGGAATCTGCGCCTGATTTGTCGGGGCCGGGGTGCGCTCATACATACAATGTAAAGTCCGCCGCGCCTCGCCAGTGTGTTAGGTGCAGTGCGGGTCCGAGGCACAGTGCGGGGCTGCGCCTATGATTCGGCGCCGGAGGTAGTGCGGTCATACATGCGGGGAAAAGTCCGCCGTGCCTGGCCAGTGTGTTAGGCGCAGTGCGGGGACCGAGGCGCAGTGCGGCGCTGCGCCTAAGATTCGCCGCCGGAGGTAGCGCACTCATACATGCGGGGAAAAGTTCCCTGCCCCTCTGCCAGTTGTGTGTGGGGGCAAGTGCAGGGACATGGGCGCAGTGCAGGACTTAGGCGCCGTGCGGTACTGCGCCGAAAAACAGTTCCGATGCGAGACAGGCTGGAACAGCGAGAAATCATTCCAGATGTCGGTGAGGAATATGAATCAAAAATCGCCTTTATAAAGGCGTTCAACATTCTCAGGAAAAGAGCTGAAACCTCAAAAATAAAAAATACAGACAACTAAATCACTTTCCAAATATCCTAATTCAAGAATTAGGATATTGGAAATTGCCGGGAAATACAGAAATTCAAATTCAGAAAGCTATTCTGATTGGTCGGGCAGAAACCGGCCAAATTTCAGAATAGGAGCGACAGTGAACCGTTAAAACCTATGGGGAAGTTTAGACCAATCAGAATACACGGCGGGACAGTTCAAAATACTGTAAAAATGCTGAAAGAGGTGATTGGCTGAGCTAGCGGGGGCTCGGCTAGCTCAGCCAAATCCCATTATATCCTATGGAGAAGTTTGGACCAATCAAAATCAAAGGCGGGACAGTTCAAAATACATTTAAAAAGACAGAAAAGAGCTGATTGGCTGAGGGGAAGCGGGTGCTTGGCTATCCCAGCCAATCAAGCGCGAGCTACTTCTCCCATTATAGTCTAGGGAGAGATGGGCGCACTGAAATCTCGGCACTCAGCGCCGTGCGCATGAAGTTTTAAATCAAAAAATTTAAATTTTTATTAAATGTAAAACATTATCAATAAAGAGCCGAACCCTTCTATAAACATAAATAAATTTAAAAATCCCGAACAACGCGTTTGTCGCCGAGACCACGCAACATAAGGAATTACAATAGAGAGAATTGCCGGGAAAAATACAGAAAATTCCAAATTTATAAGCTATTCTCATTGGTCGGCAGAAGCCAGCCAATCAGAATAGGAGCGACAAAGACCCATTAATATCCTATGGAGAATTTGGGAAACCAATCAGAATAGGAGCGACAGTGGCCCATTCTAACCTATGAAGGAGTATTAACCAATCAGAATAGGAGCGACAAATTTCCATTATATCCAATGGAGAATTTTTGACCAATCAAAATCAAAGGCGGGACAGTTTCAAAATACAGTAAAAAGACAGAAAAGAGCTGATTGGCTGATTTAGGGGGGTGCTTGGCTATCCTAGCAATCAGAGCGCGAGCTACTTCTCCCTTTAAATATCAATGGAAGAGGGGCCCGCTCTGAAATCTCGGCGCTCAGCGCCGTGGGGCATAAAGTATTAATCAAAAAATTATTTTTTTTTAAATTTTAAAACATTAAAACAGATAAAGAGCAGAACCCTTCTTTACAAATAAAGCAGTTAAAAACCCGAACAACGCGTTTGTCGCCGAGACCGGCGCTAACATAGGGAATTGCAATAGAGAATTTTCCGGGAAATACAGTAATTCAAATTGTTTTAGCTATCTCATTGGTCGGCATAAACCAGCCAATCAGAAAAGGAGCGACAATGTCCCATTAAAAACCTGTGGAGGAGAATTGACCAATCAGAAAAAGAGCGACAATGTCCCATTATATCCTATGGAGAAAAATTGCCAATCATATTCAAAGACGGGACAGTTCAAAATACAGTAAAAATGCAGAAAACGAGCTGATTGGTTGAAGCGCGGGGGCTCGTCCACTTAGCCAAAACAGAGCGCGACTAAATTCTCATAGAATTCATGGGGAAAAGAAATTCTGAGCGCGCTCTGTTGATAGGCTAAATTAAAAGAGGCCCGTTATTTTGGGCCAATGGGGAGAGCGAGTGACGCTCCTATGGGGTTTTTTAAAGCAATCTGAAATAAAACTGTACATGACTGAAATCAAATTATAACACTACAGAAGTTGTCCCGATGTGTATATAAAACGAATAATAATATGGAGGTAACGAAAAAAAAATTTAATCAATAAAATCATGTTTATTTCTTTATTTTCGTTAGCCAAGGATCAATAGTATGGGTGCAACGAAAATAAAGAAATAAACATGATTTTATTGATTTAATTTTTTTTTTTTTGTTACCCCCATATTATTATTCGTAGAATGGGACTAGAATGGGTCTTTGTTGCTCTTATTCTGATTGGCTGAGCTAGCCAAGCCCCCACTAAACTCAGCCCAAACAGCTCTTTTCTGTCTTTTTTACTGTATTTTTTAATTATCCCGCCGTGGATTCTGATTGGTCAATCCTTCCCCATAGGTTTTAATGGTTCACTGTCGCTCCTATTCTGATTGGCCGGTTTATGCCGACCAATGAGAATAGGTTTCAGAATTTGAATTACTGTATTTCCCAGCAATTTCCAATATCATAAATCTTGATATTGCCCCATTAAAGAGTTTAGGAAAGTGATTTTTTTTTAATTATGTTATTTTTACGTTCAGCTCTTTTCTGACACTGTTTTTCCCCGCCTTTATAAAGGCGATTTTTCGGAATCATACTCCTGCTGCTACGGAGCGGACACCGAGATTCTGTCGCGATCTTCTATCTGCTTCCTCGCATGTTCGGAAACCTGCTTCACTTCGCCCCCTGTCAGAGGATTTAGACCCAAAAAAAACAGTCTGACTGTCGGAGCTGCCGAGCGCTGCACTGCGCCTCGCTTTGCCGACTCGCCATCTAACATGCCTTGGAGTTTTCGAGCGCGCCGCGTCCCGCCCCGGAACGCCTACCCCGTGCCCACACCGCGCACACTGCCCGCCCATTCATGCGGGGCGCAGCTGAAAGTGGCGAACACTGCGCCTAACACCGCATCCCTGCGTCCAACAGCGGGATTCGGGCTGGGAGGCGCAGTATACGCCAAAAAACGGGCGAAAAGCCCGATCATACATGTCGTCCAGAGTGTGCAGGCAGCCAATCACAGCGCAGGAGGCGTGTCCGGGGTGTTTCCTTTCTGGGGGCGTATCCCAACAGGCTGAATGAAATGTCAGCCAGCCAATCACAGTGCAGGGGGTGTGTCTAGAAAATCGACCAGCATTATTATTATTATTATTATTATTATTATTATTATTATTATTTAACAAATTAAAAACAGAAACTGCTACTTATTCTTTTCTTAATGGGATTAAAAAAAAAGTAAAAAATTTAAAGTGTGGAAAAAATTAAAATAAATATTTAACAAAAAGATTGCACAACCCCCCCCCCCCCAAAAAAAAAAAAAAACTATACATATTAGGTATCCACATTACCATAATACCCTGTAGAATTAATGTAGCAGGTTATTTAGTGTGAAATGTGAATGGCGTAAAAAGTTATAAAAAAATAACAACTGCAGAAAAACGCTTTTCTATGTTGATGCTGCAAAATTTTATTTTTAAACTATGCAGTAGTTTATATGTAAACTTAAACTATGTCCATGAAAAATAAAACTTTTCCTTCATAAAACAAGTCCTCACACAACTATGTCACATGAAAAAATATAAAAGTAATGGCTGTTGAAACGCAGGGAGGCAAACTGAAAAATGTAGCTGGTCATTAAAGGGGTTTTACCAGAGGGTAAAAATCCCTGCACAGATAGCTGCAAGCCAACTGTGCAATGGAATGAGGAGGGCAGCGTCCGCAGCTGTCCTCCTCATTCACTTCAATGGAAGCTTCCAAACATAACCTCATTCACTGCTACAGCTATCCACTCAGATAAGCTGAGCTCTGTGATATATAGGGTTATATGATAGAGGGAAATAAGCTGAGCTCTGTGATAAATATGGATATATTATAGAGGAAGAGACGCTGAGATCTTTGATATATAGGGTTATATGATAGATGGAAAGAAGCTGAGCTATGTGATATATAGGGTTATATGATAGAGGGAGAGGAGCTATGTGATATATAGGGTTATATGATAGAGGGAGAGAAGCTGAGCTCTATGATATATAGGGTTATATGATAGAGGGAGAGAAGCTGAGCTCTATGATATATAGGGTTATATGATAGAGAGAGAGAAGCTGAGCTCTGATATATAGGGTTATATGATAGTGGAGAGCAAAATGGGACCAAGGAAAAGGGCGCAATGACAAATGTTACTTATTCAGATTTTTCTCTGCTGCAACAAACACAAGTACAAGTAGGGACATATCAGGATTATGCTAAATTTGCAGCAAACTTGAGAAATAACAGTAGAGTCTGTATATAAATACAGTGGTTATGTAATCTGAAAGTGTATTTGTTTTTTCAGTACTGTCCCAACAAAGTTAGCCACAGGTAAACATGTTAAACATACAGTAATACCGTGTTATCTATCGCTTCGGTATTCATCATTTCACAGTTGCATCACCATCAATGTTGCAAAAAAACCTTGTTATCCGTCGTTTCGCTTCACAGATACATCACTTCACATTCAATATCCATGAGTGCAACCATCCCTTATTCACTGCAGCTACTTTAGTTGGTGCTGTAAAGCTACATCATCTTTTACTGTATCCCGCTTACAATGTTCTTTATGTCTCGTTACATTGCTACATTATACTGTACTTTTTTCTTCTGCCTCATTATCCATTGTTTCGTTATCCATACACTTTTCTGGAACATAACCCCAGCGGATAACGGGATATCCCTGTATATGAAAAGTATGCATTCACTGTAGCATAAGGTCTACCCTATCGAATATATATATATATATATATATATATATATATATATATATATATATATATATATATATATATATATGTACCTGTGGCTACCTTTATTGGGTCAGTACTGACAGGACAAACACACTTTCAAAAGACATAGCCGCTGAAATTTAACTGTTAAGGTATATTGTTCATTCTTTTTAATGGAAATCAAGTGCAGACATTTGCAACTGTATGGGCATATGCCTATTTTGCTTGTTTATGTTGTTGCTTGTTTATGTTGTACCAAACTATAACTAATTTTTATAGTCAGACTTAGGGCAACATGTATGAAGGTGTCAGTTTTAATGCTGTGTCATTAAATGCGGCAAAAGTGATTAGTCCGCCTAATTTCCTGATATATGGCGCATAAAACGAACATGTTTGGCGCACTGTGCCCCAGACCCAACACTTTGTATAGTGCCAAACATGTGGGGGCGTTCTGAGGGTGTGTTGCACCACACTCGTTATATTAGACACATTTATGTGGCTCGGCAAAACTAGGCCCGTTACTGCTCGATCAGGCAGACCTATTTCAATGGGGTCTGTCTCAGCCTGAGTTGTCATAGTGGAACTAGTTGTGCCATTATGGCAAAAAATATCCCTTATTACTCAACTTATACCAGTAAAATAATAAAAAGTAATTTCTGATAATTATCAAACTATATCAAATTTAATCATATAAAATTCATATTAAAATATATAATATCCAAACAATATAACATTATCTCTTATAAAATGTATTTAAGATTAATATAATCTAAAATAAATTTAAAATTAAATAATATAAATTAATTAATTAAACCAATAAAGCATCTAACATAAATTCTGTTCTCAATCATATATTTATGGAGTTAGCGTAGGATTATCAGTAATTACAAACACAACACACCAGGCCACAAATAACATAAAAGGTGGTAGACTAGCATGTCAGTGAATTGAAACTATGGTAGTGAACTTGCATGTTGCACCATAAGTCTCAGCAAAATCTGGTGTGCCAGCTATAACTGTATGTCAAATACACGTTTGGCGCATTACTAATGCGCCAAAGCTCCACGGCATGCCAAACACAGATGAGAGTCGAATCCAACCTTAGGCACCATTTATGACCGCACATTCACCACTTTCACACATTCAGGCGCATTTTACACGGGAAAAAGGACATCGAGTTTCATACATGTTGCCCTTAGTGTGAAGTTAGGGTTAGATCATACAATATTTGTACACTTTATCAGAAATGTATACTGCAATTGGATCTGTCTGCTATATACATCTATATACAAAATATAGACCTTATCATATACTTTTTGTGATTTACTTTTCATAGATTTACTTTTTAATATTGTAAAGAAGATAAGAATCCTGATGTAAAATGATATCTCTCAAAAAGACTAACTTTTTGTGTATATCTGCTCCATCCATGCCTAGAGATCTTGTACAGACTATATCTGGATATTTTTTTCAGTATTCCAGACATATATTGTCAATTGTGAATGATGTGAATAAAGCCTATACCCTAAAAAATGGGGACTTATTCCCTAATTCATTCTTTCAATGAGTGCTTAAAAGTATGCTGAAGGCATAAGAAGTCACAGAAAGGCTTGGATATCTGCGTCAATCAAAGTGCAATGAAACAATCCATGAAGGCTGATTTGTCATTGGCAATGTTAATCAAACCGTCATGACTTATCAAGCATAGTTCAATGGAAGCTGTTTTATCTTTAACATATATGTATGAATCTGATTAATTGCATCTACTGGGAACAAGAGCTTCTCTCATCTCAGAAAACCTAAAGTTCCAGAAGAAATTCAGAGTATATGTTGATGACTAAATGCAAATCTATAATAAAACATGAGATCAATAGATATTTGAGTATATGTATTATATATAATATAAACAATTAGGGCCACATGTATGAACCTGTTTAGGTCTAAAACTCATTTTTTTGCCCATAGGTTACTATGGGCAAAAGAGTGAGTTTAAGAGCTAAACAGTTTCATATGTGTGGCCCTTAGTTCCAGATTGTAAAATTTCCTAAGGATTACTACGAAATAAGAAATGTGCAAAATAAAAAATAAATTTATAATGTGAAATCTTCTTTATCTGACCATTGCTTTTACTATTTCCTAACTGAAGTAAGGCTAAATTGTTATTCCTAAATGTATTACACATGAGCAAAGCGAGCATGTATGAATATATATATAAATCAAACATAGCATTTAGTGGTTTAGTGCAGGAATCATTTTACAGCCTGTCCCAATGAGAGAGTATTTGGCCTGTAATACTTTTTATGTACTATTTTCCAAATCTGGTCCCTGGTGGACTGCATGAATGAATTGCACAACATTTGCTTTTAACAGTGAAAACTTCTGAGAGGAATCCATTAGAAAATTCCCTAAATCTTGTCCCAAAAAATACTGCTTTATGGAAGTTCATAGGTTAAGAGGATTATCATCAGTGGCAGGTAAACTCATATTGTTCTAGGTTAACCCACTCAAGGCTGAGAACACAGCACTGGATATGAGAAGCACTCCGAAACTGTTCTGACCACTTACCCCATCAATAAATTGTAGAGTTTGGATAACAATAACATTATGGAGCTTCATTTCACCTGAATATATTTTCATTTTCCCAAGGCTCCAAGCCCCAGTAAAACTTGCTTTTAATCTGGATTTCCCAGACAAACAGGAAAACAAGCAATTACCTAAAAGTCTCTGCAGCTGCCCATTTCCCGACCCTGCTCCTCAATCACCCACTTTAACCTTGTACTTTCAATGCCTTATTGTGTAGAAAGTCTGCCCATGGATTTATTGACAGATAATTGAATAACTGACGGCACATTTTCTTAACAAGAGATTGAATGAGTAGTTTCAATATGGCTGGACCAAATTAGAAAAAAAAGAAACTCTAGGCTGCTCTGTCCGCTCTGTGATGTCTAGAACACTCACAATAAGGAGACATATATATTTATGAATCTATCTGTGTATTTATAAACACGCCAAAAGAGAGGCCTTTGAAGCAGTCTCTGAGGAATTTAATCCCCTTCCTATATAACTACCAGATGCTGATTTGAGAGAAATATATCAGGTCTCAGGGTTAATGCCTTAGACTTCTATAGAAGGTGCAGTTTGGATTACCCCATGATTAAAAAAGACTTACAAGAGTACTAAATGTCACTGCTTTAGTTTGGGGTGAATGGGCTACCCCGCAACACGTTTTCTGTGCATAAAGTGCCTTGATTTATTTCTAACCCTGAATAGTCCTTTTTCTCCACACTCCCATTTAATGTGACCTTTCTACGCTCTCTGTGTTTTCACAAGATTACCCAAGAATTAGAGTACTTGCCCTTGTTGAAAGCTTCAAATAAACAACGAGAGAGAAAAAAGTGAAATAAAATGTTGATATTACAGAACTGTTGGGTGGCCATTAAAAGGTTGATTCCATTATGAAGAGACAGCCGGTGCGACAGGTTGCCACAATGTGTTAATGATCAGACGTGTTATGTCTGTTGATGCCATGTGCAAGCTGGATGTGAACAATGCAAATTTTGGACCTAAAATTTATGAAACAATTGTTCTAATAATAATAAATACTCTTTGATTAAAAAAAATCATATTTTATTTTTAAATGCAGAATTATAGGGGTAAAAAAAGAACTACTACATTTTTATTGAATCTACAGATGAATTAAGTCTGTTTTTAAAATGAAGAACGTACATAAAAGTAATAGCTGTGCAATTGCTTTGCTTGATGCTAGGTAAAAAGCTAACCCCTCACCCCTCAAAAAAATATAAATAAATAAAATAATGAAGTTATTTAAACAATTACATGTACTAAGAACCAAGTCTGAACAAATTAGGCTTACAAAATGTTCTATTGTTTTGTGCTACTGTAAAGGTTGATGCTTCTGTAAAGATTGTAAATACATTATTTAGGCTTATAAACAAAATGTATGGTTAAAAATAAAGCATTTACCATGCCTTTCTCCATTTAGTAACACTTGTCTAAAGGTTTTCACTTGTTTTTTTTTCATATTTTAAGTCATTCCTATACATATACTGCATATTATTTTCCTTTGCTTATATAGCACCAAAATATTACAGACACTGTACAGACATTGTCATCATGAAATACACAGCTATATTTTTGCAGCAGTTTACATCCTATAGAACTAAATAGGTTCATCAAAGAATTAGTTCCTTTTCTTTTTTGTTAACATATTATGTTACATACAATGTTATGACCATGGCATATAAACTAGAATTTAATCCCTTTTTTAATAAACACCACAAGACATTCCTAAAAAAAGAGAAATTAAACCTTCTGGTTCACTTCTTTTTCTGCTTGCCTTCTTTGCAATCAGAGCCACTGGTATATAGCACAGATACAGCTGAATAAGTATAAAGCCATGTATTACAACTCAGATTGAAATTTTTTCAGATTTGCTAGCCATCATCAATGTAACATCAAAGGCATTTTTGTTTCCATTAGCCCTTTTGACCTGACCCTGTTCTTGAGGTAAATAAATATATTGGAGAATCTCTCAATCACTCAACACAGTGGGCCACATGTATGAAAACTGTCTAGGTCTAAGATATAGGGCCACATGTATGAAAACTGCCTTGGTCTAAGACTTTCTTTGTCGCCCATAGCAACAAATCAGAGCTCACCTTTCAATTCATATAGTGCTCATAAAAAATGAGAGGGGAGCTCTGATTGGTTGCTATGGGCAACAAAGAAGTCTTGGGGTATATTGAGTCTGTGTGAACATGCGCTTTTAGATATGTGTTTGGATATATCTGTCAGACCCCAAACGGACCCAAACACGTATCTAATAAATAGCAATGTGATTTACATTGCTTTTAACTTGAAACATGTATTGGTGTTCACACGAGTGATTGCCAATGCTTGTCTCACTGCATCTTTCAGATCCGTCTTTCGGATGCGTTCCAAGAATTGACGTGTCAGTTCTTGGTCCAAAAGACGCAGCAGGAGCCCTACTTTAAACTATAGGGTGCGCTCCTGCTGCATCCAAACTCGCAGCTGCATGTTGGACCCATTTAGGACCCGACTGACGCTGCATTTTTTAATGCAATTTTCGGATCCAACACGGATCCAAAATCGGATCCAAAAATGCCGTGTGAAAGGCCCTTTAGACCTAGACAGTTTTCATACATGTCCCCCAGTGTGTTTAAGAGGTCAGACTCTTACCTCTCAAACTCTTATCTCTCCAATCCTTAATTTTCAGAGTTTTTATAAATTTAAGCCCAGTTCACATCTGTTTCTGAGGTTCTGTTTGAAGATTCTGTCAAAAATTATGGAAAAATAGTCTATTTTTATCATTAAATGACGGAAATCTGACAGAGTACAGTAGTCAATGAGATAAATTGGGTGCCACTGGTGTTCATGCAACCTCTGTAATGGAGGCTCCAAATGGAACCCCCGACGTAGATGTGAACCGGACCTTAAACCTCTCTGCATATCACATTTGTTGCATGTAAAATGATACAATGTTTTTAGTGATGCACACATCAATTATTTTTCTTTTTCAAACATGTTGAACTAGCTTTAAGAACTGATGGTTACACAAGCTTAGTATTTACAACAAGCAACCCATCTGATGTCAATTTCTTTATACTAAGCCAAAAACATACACTTTACAGAGAGTGGAAATTCATTGCTTATCTACTATCTTTGCACTATAGAGTCCATTTGCTTTGCAATAACTCTTTTATACATGTTCCCCTAAAAAGCAACCTATTAAGACCCCCCTTTATAATTGGTTTTTTTTTTTTTAGCACCCCCCACCCCCCCCTTCCCTTCAATACTTCCCTTTTACTTCGGGGCCTGTTTTCAGGGGGAAAGCCAATTTTTACTTTTTTTTCCCAAAATTAAGATCTTGTTTGGAAAAATTAGGAAGATTTATTTTCTTTGGGGTCTAAAATTTCTGTCTATACCTTGTTTGTTTTCCCTGTCAGCCTGCTTAAAAAGGATATATGCTCTCTATTGTGCAAGCACAATGTAACAAATGCTTCCCTGAGTTAGTAGCTTGTAGCTGAATTGCCCACTGGGTCTTCAGGACTGTGGTGTGAATAGAGGACTATAGCTACTCTAAATTCATAAGGGAAAGAATTTAATCGAAAGTTTGAAATACATTGTGCCTTGGATCCCGGGCCCCCAATTTAATTTTATAAAAGGTTTGTAAAAGGGTAGTGCAAATTATAGTACTGGCAAAGGATCAAATCGGTAAAATATGGGAAAGTAACTTTTGAAACGCCCTTATATAAAAAAAAACCAAAAATTTGCTGCCTTTTGTCAAAATAAGTCAAAATTTTTTAAAATAATTTTAAAAAACACACAGATAGGATCTGACATAAAATTACACTTCAGGTCTTTGTCAAGTCCAATAAACCTTTCCTGACATTATATACCCCCCCCCAGTTTTTCTTTTAAGAATATTTTAAACATTAAATAAATTTTAAAAAACATTTTTTGGGATTTAAAAGGATTTTTAAAGTGTTCTCAGAAAAAAGTTTTTTAAAAGGGCCCAACTAACATCTGGTCTTTTTCCCCTATGTATTTAACCCCCAATCTTTGCTGGGGGGGTATTTCCCATAGGGACTTGTTTTGACAATCATGCCATCTGTTTGCCAGAGACCTCTCTCAGATTGTATACAGGAGGATATGAGGAGTCACTCTGTCTCCTATGAACCACATTCCCAAGAATGTATTGTTCATTTATATAAACCTTCCCTGATGTATGGTGCTTCTTGATGGTCCTGATGAGGTCAATTCACTTGACAAGTACCAAGCAATTTTAAAAGAGCCCCCCTTTAAATTTTTAATGCGCCCAAAAAATTTACGGGGGCCCCCGGGGATAGAGTTTTAAACACATTAAATAAACGTTTTTCGGGTTTAAATCTTGTCTGTCCCAAATATTGGGGGGGAAATAAATTAACTTTGGATAAATCTGGAGATATTAAAGTGACAGGGAGCAAGTGAAGACATGAATTTGACTGCAAAGATAAAGTAACTTTTTTTTGTCTTTCAGTACAGGAAGGAGGAGAGTACAAAAACTTTGAAGATGATTTATAGAGTCTTAACTCTTTCACGGTGAATTCCCATAGAAACGGGCCCCGGGCCTATAAATTTTAAATTCCCAAAAAATAAAGCATCCAAACATGACGAATAGGGCCCAAAAAGAAGGGTTTTAATGTGAAAAAAAGGAAACAGAAATTTCCCTTTAAAATATGTCCACATTTTTAATTGAAAACCCCTTCGCGGCCTCCCCCCCCCCTTTTTCATTTGCTGCTTTTTATAAACCCATTGATTTTTTCAACATTTGGGTTTGGGTATGAAAACCCCCCTTTAAATTTTAAAAGCGCCCTGGAATCAATGGCTCCTAAAAAAAATTTAATAATAATCATTTTATCCAATTTTTTAACAAAAAAAAAACCACTTCAAATTACTCCATTGTTTTTTAAAGCTATATTTTTGCTTTTTTCCCTTTACAAATCGCCAGCTTAGGGATGAGCTGAATGTGACAGGGAGAGTATCCTGATGTGTGGAAGCAAACAGAGGTGAGAGGGGGATCATTTACGTTTATTAAATAGTTAAAGGGGGACGAAATAAATTTTAAAATTAAAAAAAAATTTCCACTTTATATCCCACCTGCTGCCCCACAGAAAGGGGGGGCCCCCACCCATCTGACTCCGTTTCCCCCTTCCCTCTCCCCTATGGGGGCCACACTTCACCCCCCCACCCTCAAAACCCTGAGAACGGGCCCGGGTTAGGATTTGGGAAATACTTCTCTCTCCACACTGCACTTTCCCAGGCCCTTTCCCCTCCTGCACCCTTCCCTCATTTTCCCCTCCTTTGGGGTCCACACCCCTCAGACTCTTTCTGCCTTTTTCCCCCCGGGTTTTCGGGTTGTGTCGGGACCCCCCGGCTCACCCTGCCATTTTTATGGATCATTTTGCTCCCTGGCTCCCCATTTCCCTTTCTCTAAAAATACCCCCCTTCTCATCAGGGGTACTTTAACATCCTTTTGGATGACCCATGTCCCCCCTTGCCTCTCAGATCCTTTCATTTAACCCTTCTTTTGGCCCTTTCTCGCATTTTTAACTCCCCCCCCCCAAAAAAAGGGAGGGGAACCCTCTCTGGATCTTTTTCTTAACCGTTCCCTCAATCTCTAATTTTAAATTTAATTCCCCCTTTAACACTCTCTCGATCACAATTTCTTTTTTCCCCTTCCCATTTTTATTTTTAAATTTTTAAACCCATCTCGGGACACACCCCCTTTTCCCCCCTTTCAGAAATATCCTTTCCATGAACGCTCGGGAATTTCACAGACACCCATAAGCCCCTTCATTTCCCCCAATCTCCCCCCTCTCCTGCCCTCCCTGGCGCCCAAAACAATAAAAATAAAACTCTTTAACCCCCCTAAAACCCAAGGCCCCGCTCACTACCGCACCACCAGAGTCAGCACCCACACCCAGGCCCCCTCAGACCCGCCATTCCAGCAAAGTTCCAATGTGGGAGCATCTTTTGGGGGAAAGTCAAAAGGTTTCCCAAGATTTTTCTCCACAAAAATTTTTATGTCGGGCCCCTTTTATCAAACTGCCCAAAAAAACAGCCCAAACAAAAATATTTCACCTCCCCATCGAAAACCCTTAAAACAAAACCCCTAAACCCTGTTTGACCCCAAACCCTCCCTTCTTAGCAAAAGCTCGGGCCCGGTCTCTGACCTCTGGCAAAAAGCCCGGGGGCCACTCACTTCAAAGAAAAAATTGACAAAATCCGGCAAAACATCTCTTTCCTCACACCCCAACAAGTTTTTCTGGTCCCTCCCCGCACATCCCCCCCCTTTTTCCCCAGCTCTTTTTACCACGGGCAGAAGAAAAGGGTTCCCGGGTTTTTGCTGTCTGCGCACCCCACCCCCCTGCTCTATGACCCACCATTTCCCCCCCACCTTGTTTCCGTCTATTTCCCCTATCATCTCTAAAATAAAATGCAATCTGTAACCCTCTCCCCCTCCTCCGGGATCTTCCCATTTCCTTTAAAAAATGCTAAATAACCCCCTTCCCGAAAAAGGCCCCCTTTGGACCCAAACCCCGCGGGTAAAATAAACCGGGCGTCCCCTAACCTGCCCTTAATCTCCAAACTCCTGGGAAGCTTTGGGCTAATCCCGCCTAATTCCAAATATCCTCCCTTAAATCTCTTCTTGCCCCCTGGGAATAGGTTTGCACCCTCCAACCCCCGGGGAAAATGCCTAACTAAAGTCTCCAAAGATTCCCCCAACAGCAAAATCGAGGGAAACAAACCCTTTTTTTGCCCTTTTTCTGGATTTTTCCCGCGCGTTTACACTTTTTGATTTACCAACTTCCTCAGCATCTCAGCACCATTGGGGTTTTAGGACACCCCTCCCCCTCCTTTTCCATCTTCCTTTCAACCCCTCCCCTTTAGGGGTCTCAAATTTTCGGTTCTACCCCCACCCCTTTTTTCCTCTTGCTGTCGGGGGTTTCCCCAGGGGGCTGTTTTTTTGGTCCTCCCTCTTTCAATCTATACAGCCCCCATTGAAAAAACCACAGCAGAAATTTTGGGTTCCGGGAACCCTCCCCCTAGCTGAGGACACCCAATTTTACACCTCCTCCCAGGAAAAAAACACTCCCTTCTTCTTTAAAAACACCAGGGGAAAGCCTTTTCTGGGGTCTCTGACCATTCCTTTCCCCTATCTTTAAAAAAAAAACCCCACTAAAAATGAACTTCTAGTCATCCCACCATCTACTAACAACCTTTTCCCTTTCCCTTTCTTTTCATGTTGGTACCCACCATAACTCCAGGGGCAGGCCCGCTGTCTTGGGGTTATAATAATTTCCCATTGGGCTTTCATCCCCTATATCCAATCCCCTTCCCCTCCTGCCCCGCACCTCAAGAACATTCCCGAATCCTCCGTTTTTTCACTGTGGGAAAAAACTCAAAACTCATTTTTTGCTCTTTATTTTATTCTCGTCTCGACTAATGTAACTCCCTTTCTTATCGGCCCCCCTTTGCAAATTTTCCCCTCCCATCTGTCCTGAAGCACCGCCAGCTTTTTCTTTCTTTCCCCGCTATACTGTTCCTCCCACCCCCGTGGGCAGTCACTGCCCTGGTTTCCATCCATAAAAGGATACAACATAAACCATCACTTCCCCTCATAAAGCCCCACAAAAAGGCTCCTCCCTTTCCCCTCTCCTCCTTTATCCCCTGTCTAACCCCCCTACCCCTCTCTCCGCTCTGCTGATGATATTCAGGTTACACCATCAATCATTTCCCAACCCCCCTGCCCTCTCCAAACTTCACCGTGCGCACCTTTTTCGGAAACTTTCTTTCCGCGGGCGATCAGGCCCCACCGCAAACTCTCATAGCTTTAAAAGGGCCCCCGAGATACATCTTTCACTCTGGCCTCCAAAACCCTAATGCTAAAACCCCCCCCCCCCCACACTCCTAGCGCACTCAATTTATTTTCGGGACTTAAAATGTATTAAAAAGGGGGGCAAGTTTTAACCGAATTCTATGTAAAAACAACCCCCTATTTTTTTTTACATGGGTGGGCCATTGTAAAATTTGCACTTCTTGCCCTTTCTCTTTTTCCCGTACACCCCCAAAAGTTGTAAGCTCTTGCGAGCAGGGGGGCCCCCACAAACCCTTTTGTCTCATCTGTAATACTTTCAAATTTTTAATGTTGTACGTTTTTCCCTCCAAATTGGGAAAAATGCCGGGGGGAATTGGTTTTTTGGCCCAAATTTTTAAATAAAAATTTTTTTTTTTTATTAATTTTTCCCGAACAATTTCACAAAGAGCAAAAATGCATTTGGGATAAAAAAAGGACGGGCTTTTCCTACGCGTTTTGAATACCCTTTTTTCTTACTCAGCTTACTTACCCTTTTTCCCCCCAAAAAAAATTCCATCAAAAATAAGACCCCAGTGTTAAATTTTTTTTAAGCTTAGAAAAAATTTAAGGCCTCCCCTGAAACCCAAAACCTAGTGCGGGGGTTGCTCTACCCCCCCCCCCACGCCATACTTTTTTAGCAAATTTATTTAATTGGTTTTTTACCTAGTGTGGGGGGTTTTTGGAAAGAGGGGCTCATTTTTAAGGAAAGTTCAAATTTCTATACAAAGTTTAGAGAGCCCTTTTATTTTAAAAGAAATGGGGGTCCCCAAGAAATACACCCCTGAAATTTAGGGTTTGGATAATTTTGATGATGTTCCCGAAGTGATGACATAATGTCGTTTAAATATTGAATTTTTTTTTCATAAATAACCCGGGGTTGGTAAATTTAAAATACATTTTTTACAGGGGAAAAAGAGTCACAAAAAATTCTTGATGGAATTCCCGGGGTACTCCCCGGCAGTGCATAAGAATTGGGAAATTTGTAGAAGGTTCCCATTCTGCCATAATATCCAGTCATCATGGGGGCCAAAAAAGGCTCGCCAACGAAAAAAAATGCTGGGCAATTTTTTAGAAATGCAGTCCCACTAAGGCTTCCCATTATGCTGATGTTTGTGATGACATGATTACAGTATGGAACAAATGTGAATTCTTGTTCATGGCAAACGTGACATCCCCTGTAAATAAGACCTAGTGTGTCTTTAGGAGCAAAAATTAATTTTGAATGTTTATTTTCAGGGAAAAAAGGGTACTTGAGCCATGAGTAAGAACACTTGTGGTCGAAACGCATAGGCAAGATCGTCCTCTTTTTTTTTAAATGCCCTTCACTTTTTGCCTTTGAACCCCCGTTTCAGTGCCTGTTTTTAAATGTTATGGAATAAAGTGGATTTTATTTTCAATATATTCAAATGGATGCTGGCTTCTCCTTCAACTATATTCTTCCTGTTCTTCTGCCATGCATCCCTGCGGTAAGCTGTGCCACACTTGGGACTGTTTCCATGAGTGCTGTCAATGTGTTACCAGGCTGTGAGAGGGATGCAGGTTGACTAAACCATCAAGCACTACATTAAACCTGATTTCCAACTTATTTTTCTTTTTAGATATAAAGTATATAATAATGTACTTTATGTGGTATTTTGGCAACAACTGTTTTCATTTTAATTGTGTAAAAATTCAAATAGGATATAAAAATGCCTTGGATATGGTACCATGTTGAAACAGGTCTAGAACATTTTCCTACTAACATTTTGACATGCAATTGTTTAACAGACATGGTTTTTGTGGGGGTTTTATTTTTGGGAATACTGCAAATAGCATATAATTAGTAAACAGACAATAGTTACAAACAAGTCCCATTTAAAGGGAACCTGTCAGGTGGTTTATGCTGCCCTGTCTGAGAGCAGAATGTGATAGAGGGAGAGAAGCTGAGCTCTGTTATATATAGGGTTATATGAGAGAGGAAGAGAAGTTGAGCTCTGTGATATATAAGGTTATATGATAGAGGAGAGAAGCTGAGCTCTGTGATATATGGGTTATATAAATAGAGGAGAGAACTGAGCTCTGTGATATATGGGGTTATATGATAGTGGGGAGGAGATGAGCTCGTGATATATAGGGTTATATGATAGAAGGAGAGGAGCTGAGCTCTGTGATATATATGGTTATATGTTAGTGGAGAGGAGCTGAGCTCTGGGATATATAGGGTTATATGATAGTGGAGAGGAGCTGAGCTCTGGGATATATAGGGTTATATGATAGTGGAGAGAAGCTGAGCTCTGTGATATATAGGTTTATATGATTTAGAGCAGGATTTCTGAGTAAATAGTAGAGAAAATACAGACAGGTGACAATACAAGTCCTACTTACTCCACACACGTACATTGATTGATAGCTTTCCCTGAATCAGTGTGAATATCGAGAAAACTGTCAATCTCTTTAAGCGTGTGGGGAAAACAGTACTTTCACTTTCTGTTTCATTTTTTCTCTCTGCTTTTTACTCAGAAATCCTGTTTTATACCATATAAACCTATATATCACACAGCTCACCTTCTCTCCCTCTATAATATCCTGCTCTCAAATAAGGTAGCATAAATCACCAGGTAGCCTCCATTTAAGAGCTACCTTTACCCCTCTCCCCATTCACCTCTTCTTCCCCACCTTTAGTTGAACTTGATGGACATATCTTTTTAACCATACTAGCTATACATCTATTCATTTGTTATTTCATTTATTCAGTTAGTCTTCATTTTTAAAGGCATTTCAGTTCAAAATTTGTTTTAGTCACATGGGACAAAATGCAGAGCATTGCCAATGTTCATGTCTAAATATCCTTTAACTTTAAACAATGGACTGTCTATATTCTCACTTATGATCAGTGACCAGAAACTTATCTATCACTAGTATAATCATAGCTTTGTTATTATCTCTTAAACATAAGCAGCAAAGGGGTAAATACCTACCATTGGCAGAAACACAGATCAATAAGTGAGGGGTCCACAAGAAATCTGGTACAATCAGAAAAAGGAAATGTAGTTGAAAAGAATTTATAAATTATAGTCACCTCCTTAAAAAACATAAAAAAATCTACTAATAAGCAATATTAAGGTCAGAAAAGATATAAAGGCCATATATATGCTTAGAACCAGAATCATTTAAATTGCTACATAATGTACTTCAATCAAGTATATGGCAGAAGTCTTCGAAGCAAATACATTGAGCTTGGAGCCAAGGATTAGGGGCCATTTTTTCACATTAACTGCGGAGAAAGCAAACCAAGTGTACATAGCTTGAAAATTATAAAAGGAAGTAAATCTATCAAGGTAAATCCATTTGGGAATACAATTAAGCAGAAACTGGGGGAGAACACAATAGGAGCCAGATTCTAAAAAGCCCCCGCCGTTGATTGACAATGGCCAGGCTTGCAGAGCCAGAAACAGCAGCGGACGGGGGAAAGAAATGAAAGGAGTAAATGTGATTTGTAGGAGACTCAGAACAGGAAAACAAATCAATGTAAATTCATTTCGGCTCACAGGGATTCAGACATTTTCTTCAAGTCCATGGGAGAGATGGGAATTCCAGGCCCCAGAGCAGCAATCTGGCCACTTGTGTCCTTTATATGTCCTAACGTGTACAGTACACAGATGCCAACAATTAAATACTCAATGAACTCTGTTAGAGGCTTGTACAGCTAGTTCAGACTCAGGCTCGGCTCGGCTCGGCAGACGACTACGGCTTCCACACAGTTCGAGGTCTGCAATAAAACAATAAACGCCCGTGCATTATCTGTAGCAAAATGTGAAGATAGAAACATAGACCACATGGTCCAAATAGTCCATCCTTATATTGCTTCTTCTTTTCATTTTTATCTTAGGAAAGATGTCTATACAATCATTTAAAGGGAGTCCTTTTACTAATTAAAACAAGGTACTGAAACATATTCTTTTCTTTTTAACCATTTATATTTTCTGATTGTAGATTTCTCAGTTGTCTGTATATGATTATGGGGGCAGGCTTCTGGCCTGAGCGGCTTTTAACATGAATTAAGTGAGATGCTTTACAGCAGCTTCATGGATATAGGGTTCTGTGATCAGGAGCAAACCTATTGATTTCTATAGGAGTTTTCTATGCATGCTCTTTGACCTGGGAAGAAGTCAGTGTGCAGAGAAGGAGAGATGGGGAGCTGCGACTATCTCCTATTGTGAATGGTGGATCCTGTGTTATCTATATACATTGGTGTCACCACTCAGCATAATGCAGCCTAATTAGGAGACTGCTGAAAAGTTTATTATACAGAGCAGGAAGTGTCAAACTATTATTAGGCTTAGTGGTCAAAGTAAAAATTGCAGGATTTTGAGATTTTTTTTTAATTTATGATACTGATATAAAAAAAACTTTAAAAAAACACAACCAAAAATTCTTAAAAATGTGTTTAACATAAAAACATTGGTTAAACAACAGGTCATTTTCTGATGACACATTCGCTTTAAAGTTGATTTTCCAACCACATCTGCTGAAAGTAACTTCTGAGCATTTAATACTCTCTCAATAAATACAATTTTTGACATAAATGATCATCCACACCAATTAATTTCAGACTGAGCTCACTTGTTGTCATGCTTAGTTGTTATTAAAAACACTTCTCTCCTGATCCTACATATTTAATGGTTTCAGTCATGTTCTTTTCCCTTCTTTTCTCGAAGCTACACAAATTAAGTTGTTTTAAGTCTTTCTTGATAAGTTGTGCTTGAGGCCTTCCATAGTTTTTGGAGTCCATATTTGAACTTATTCTAGTTTATCAATGTCTTTCTTTTTGTAGGCAAGTTCTCCAGAATTAAACCCAATATTCCAGATGTGATCTCACTAGATCTCTATGCAGCAGGATCACAATCCCCTCAATCTACTGGATATAGCTCCAGCGATGCAGAAAAGCGTTTGACTTATTTTCTCTTTGACTTGCTTTCCCTACTGACTAACCAAGCAGGGCCCTAAAATCATTCTCTTCTGATATCCTGGTTGACATAGAACTGCTATTCTAATATTCTGACAGAGGATCCGTCTCCTCAATTACATTATTTTATATTTGTAAACTGCAGTTTGCATTATTTTGACTATTTATGCATTAATGTTAAATCATTTTCCATGTTACATACATCTTCAGGAATATAGACACCATTGAACACTTATGTCATCAGCAAACAGGCAAACCTTATCCTCCAAACCTTCTCCTATGTCCCTTACATATTTGTTAAAGAATAGGACCCTTGTGGCCAGTCTCTGTTTAAAATACACACCATTAACTATAAGATTCTAATATCTACCATGTAAGCAACCGTAAATGCCTTCAACTATCCAGTGTTTAAAATTAATTTTCCATTATTTTTCTAGGTTTTACAACAAAGATATGTCATGCCTGGTTTGACCTGCTTCAGTGTGTTCAAAAGGGGGCATGTATTATTTGTTTGCACTGCATATCATGTGACCCAGTAGGCTCGACATCACCATGCCTTTGACCACAGTGTGATTATTCTAGTCAAACAGAGGTCTGTTTATGTAAAGAGCTGTGAGTAGCTACAATGTAGCTGAGTGGTTAGCACTTATGCTTTTCAGCATAAGGGTCCTAGGTTCAAAACCCTGTAGGAACCAAACAAGTGGACTTTTTCTCAATGCACATACCTGATTTAGGTTTCTTTTTTTTTATTTATTTGCACTGTTTGACAATTACTAAGGAGTCAAGGAAGAGTAGAATGACAGCACTGGGGTTGAAAACCACTCAAGTGGTTGTCTTTAATTACTAAACGGGGAAAAGATGACAGTAACTGCCTGAGAAAAAAGGGGAAAAGTCTGAACATATGGGCCAAAGATAGGAGTTCTAGTTCTGGTCCGTACCCCCTTTGGATAACTAATTTAGCAGCTAAAGAAAAAAATGCAACGAATTTTTAATAAGATGAATGGGGAAAAATGTTTATTTATTTAGAGGGTTTTTGCCAAAAAAAACACTTTAGCATGGTTTAAATTTAGCTTTATTTTCCCAGTTTGTTCAAAATGGGTTTTTTTGGTTTGTTTGAGCTGCAATCATGTGACCCAGCGGGGCTTGACATCACCATCCCTTTTCCCCGGGGGTTGTGCTCATTAGTAAACCAAAGGTATGTTTATGTAAAGGCTGGAATACTACAAGTACGGGGTTTAGAACTTCTGCCTACCAACATAGGGGTTTTAGGTTCAAATCTCTGCAAATGTGGGTTTTTTTTGCATTGCAAATACCTAATTGAGACTTATTTTTATTTATTTAATTTTTATAAAAGTAAAGGAGTTTAGAGGACAGAGAGTAGAATATAGCACCTGGGGGGTTTAACACTCGCTCAGCAAATGATGTCTGTGATTCAAGGGCAGGGAATAGACAGACAGTAGCTGTCTGAGAGGAGAGGTGATGTCTGAACATGTGCGACAAGACTGAGGATCTCTCATCACTGGTTGTATCACCTGGAGACGAGCTGCACACACTGGATCACTGAGGTAGAAGCTAACACAAAAATGCTGCAGAATTTTTAATAATGTTGAAAATATTTATTATTTAATTTGCAAGCTTCGCACATCAATTTTACTTCTTGATAAAACCCCTTTAATATGGAACTGTATTGCTGAAATTCAGATAATCAATGTTCATGGTGCCATGCTGTTTTGGATCTAACAAGCTTTTGTTTTTTAGGCGGTCTACTTTCATCCTTTAACCTTTTGTACAATAGATCTGTACTCTGTTGCAAGGAACAACCAGGTTGCTACCCCGACATACTCACCTGTGGTTATAACTGATGTACCGTCACACTCACTCAACTATATTAAACTGGGAACAATAGATTTCGCCAATCCAGCTGATCTCAATACGCAGATGGGAAGAACTGCCCCCCTTTTTTTTAAAAAAGAATCCAATTGAAAAATGATATAACCCTAAATTAAAAATAATCGGGGCCCCAATGAAGAAAGAATCCTAATAATAATGAGTTTGGAAAGTTCTGATAACTCAGTGGAGGGCATGCTCACATCATCCTTAAGGAATATGATACCATGATCCTGAAAAATCAGTTCAATTGAAGCAGCCAAAATTCATGGCCTCATTTAGTTCTTTTGGTGGCAGAGAGCCTAAGCGATAAATCCATTCGGATTCTTTTTCAACAATCTTATATCAATATCACCTCTTCTGTTTTCAGCTCTAATTTTGTTTTCACCCCTGAACTTAAGAGTAAGGGCCCCATGAAACTGACCCAAAAATCCTAAAAAGGATGAGTCTCTCTGATGCCGAATATCCCCCAGGTGTTCCCCTACTCTCTTTGTTTTTCCTACATACTGGCGGTTACACACACCACGTACATAGATATATTACTCCTGCCTTCAGACAGTTAAAGAAACCTCGTATCTCAAATGTCTTTTGATTAGAACTACTCACAAAAGATTTAGTTTGATGAACATCGGCACATCCCACACAACCACTACACCTAAACATGCCCTCTGGTCTACGACTCAACCAGGTTTCTGTAGGGGCTGGGCCATTGTAATGGCTTTTAATTAGCCCATCCCTTAGCGTTCTGACAATCATTCATTTGAATGGTCGGTCCATGCTGTAATTCACACAGCAAACTACAGAAAAATTTTCCACACCACAGATATCAAGAAATGGACATGACCATTCTTTTGAGTGAATCCTCGATGGACTAGGAGTAACATGGGTCCAAGTCAGAGGCAAAAACTGCCTCTGTAAAGTAAAAATCCTTGGCAGAAATGTGAGTTATTTCTGTTAAGGATTACACGTTGGACATTTCCAATTAGAAAAGTCTGACATGTGAACATATAGTACCCTTAGATTGTTTACTGATTCAGTAATGTATATTATTTGCCATAGTTGGAGTAAAGCCTCATTCAGACTTGCATATTTAGGTCAGTATTTGGTACTGGTATTTGTCGCAAACATGGAAAAATGTGCAAATCCTTCAATTATACTTCTTTCTTTGGGTCCTACTCCTAGATTTGGTTTACCATATGAAAGTTGCTTTAGTCCTCATTCACAGAGGTATTTTGCATTAATATTTGGGATCCAAAACAAGGAACATTTATGCAGAAAAGAAAGGTTATAGAATGCAGGTGCTGGCTTTCAAATACTGATGCGAAATTCTGACAAAAATACTATCAAATTAAAAGGGGCAAAGCTAGAGAAGCCTGGGCTGTATAGCTAAGTTTTGGATGCCTTCCCTCACCGCCTCCCCAACCACAAACATTTATTGGGACCTCTTAATAAGTCATGCAGTTACTAGATAATACAAGCAGTGGTTATCTCACCATATATATCCCCATCATGCTGTTAGCAAACAAATTCACTATACCAAGTCTAACATTACCAATAGCGCTAATACATATGGACCTGATTATATCACCAGAACACGACCACAATTTACCACCACATACACCTACACAATTACTGAATAAGGATCAGTATACAAAGACCAATACTACCACCAAATAGTGGTATATACACCAGTGTACACAGGTGCCCTACAGACTATATACACCACCAGTGCCCATGTAGTGGTAGCTACCAGTTGTACACAGACTCTGCAGACATATAAGTGATTACATTGCAGTTACATCTTGTGACTCACAGGTGATGTTTCTCTGATGAGTCATTGACTTTCCCTTTTCTTCTGCATCCGGTCCAGACCACCATGATGACTTATTCTGGCCACTACTCGTCCCTGCAGATTTGGACACAAATATATTAGAAACCTCACTTTTCCAGCACCTCCCTCACTGTCTCCCACCTCATTACAAACTTTCTAGGGGTGGGGTAGCAGGTAAAGGCCATAGCTGAGAAGCCCAGTCTCCTAGAGGGGGGAACAGAGGACTCACATCCTGCAGATTGTGTTACAGCTATGGCCTGTACCCCCTCACAATCATGTTACCAGGTAGGTAGACCCCCATTAGATAGGTTAAATTGGA